>JBBFKN010000231.1:0-67394 GCA_039654755.1 Calcarius lapponicus
GCATCCCCAGAGTGGTCTCCAGATCTTCCTGGAGTTTTGGGAATGTTCCCATTCCCTTGGAAAGCTTTTCCACCATTCCCTGCTGACCAGGGTTGGTTTTTTGTCCCCTTCAGAGTTGTGTCCATGGATCTCCTCACTGGAATTCTCCCAGCCTGGATTTCAGGGGGTTCAGCTCATCCCAGCAGAGCTGGAATATCCTGGAAGGCTCCTCAAGGATCATCCAGACCTTGGGAATGGCCAGAGTGGTGTCCAAACCTTCCTGAAGCTCTGGCATGTTGGGAATTCCTTTTCCTTGGGAATGTCCCCATTCCCTTGTCAAGCTTTTCCCTCATTCCCTGCTGGCAGGAATTGGTTTTTTGGGAAAGCTGAGTTGTGTCCATGGATCTCCTCACTGGAATTCTCCCAGCCTGGATTTCAGGGGGTTCAGCTCATCCCAGCACAGCTGGAATATCCTGGAAGGACCCTCAAGGATCATCCAGACCTTGGGCATCCCCAGAGTGGTCTCCAGATCTTCCTGGAGCTTTGGGAATGTTCCCATTCCCATGTCAAGCTTTTCCATCATTCCCTGTTGACCAGGGTTGGTTTTTTGGGAAGGGTTTTATTCTCTTCAGAGCTCTGTCCATGGATCTCCTCATTGAAATTCTCCCAGCCTGGATTTGGGGTGGTTCAGCCCATCCCAAAGGGAGATTTGCATCTTTAGAACACCAAAACATTGTCCCTTACAAAACGGACAATTCCTGCTTTGATTTGCAAGGTTGAAGTTCCAGGTTCAAATTCGAAGAGGAATTAAAAACTAAAATGTGCAGGGAGAGCAAACTGCTGGGAAATCAAGGTGGAAAATTAAGTTTAGAGAGAATAAAACTAAAAAAATCCAACTCATAGGGAATACAACTAAAATGGGACCTTCCTACCCCTCAAAGCTGGAAAAAATCCAAATAATTGGAATAATAAGAAATTATTTGTTAATAAATCCATTTCCAGATTTCTCGCCGCTCTTGACCTAAAAAGATCGAGCAGAACTGATTCTTCCCCAGCCTCCTGCAAGCTGAAAGCATCGAAATATTCCGAATTTTTGGGCGGAATTAAGATTCCTGCAGGATTTTAATTCGGATTTTTTTATCCTGCAGGTTGTCCTGCCGACATTTAAAAGCTAATTTCTAGGGGAAATTAATGATTCTAGGGAAATTAATGATTCTAGGGAAATTATTCTAAGGAAAAAGAAATTGTTGTTAAGGAAATCAATTAAAATTTCTTCTTTTTGCTTCAAGATGCTGCCAATGACCTTCATGCTCACAGGGGAATTCTCCAATCCCGGCCCACAGGCGGCTCCAGAAGTTCCTCCAACATTGCCCAAATTATTAAAATCGGATTTTTTTGGGGATATTTCTCCTCTTATTCCCTCCTTCACCAAAACTGGGACAAACACCAAGGAGTGGAATTTGGAATTAATTAGCGTTAATTTGGAATTAAACCCCAAATCTCACTCGGAATAAAACTCCAACCCTGCCAGGAGGGCAAAGCTCAGCTTCAAGGCCCTGCGCCCTCATTGCAGGAAGTTTCACCAATTCATTATCATTAATTATCATTAATTCCCCAAACCAGCGCTTTTATCCTCAAAAGTGAGGGGGGGAAAATGGGATTTTTTCAGCCTGGCAGGAGCAGCAACCAAAACCCAACTTTAATCTAAACCGGGGACTATCCCCGTGTCCTTGATGCCCTCAGCCACCGCCAGCTCTCCGTTTGTTTGGTTTTTTTTTTTCCTCTCCTCTTTTATTTATTTTTTTTTAATTTTTTTTTCTTTTCGGTCCAAAGTGCCGCAAACAAACTTTGTCCTTCAGAGTGCCGGCTCGCAGCGCTGCCGTTTCAAGGTCACTCGCGCAGGCCCCGCTCCAAGTCGGGGCTGAGCCGGGGCTGCGAGCGGAGCGCGCCCGGCCCGGAGCTCACCGGGCACCGCGGGACCCCTCAGACCCTCCGCTCCCCCCCCGTGACCTTCGGCACCGCACAAAAACGACAACAAAGAGCCGCCGGTAGCGCCGGGGGGGTTCGGGGGTGCCGCGGCTCCGCTGTCGCCCCCTCGGGGTGATGGCGGCCGGGCCAAGGGCACCGCGGAGCCCCCGCCGCGCTCGGGGCACCCCCGCTGCTGTGGCTTTGTCCCCCCTCCCCCCCCCCGCGCCTCCAGCGCTGCGGGAGGCTCGGCGGGGAGCACCGGGGGTTGAACGGTGAAACCCGCGGGGGGAACGTCCCGCCGCGCCCCCCCCTCCCCCATTCCCGCACGAGCATCCCCCGCCGCCGCGGCCTGTCCCCCTGGCGCACGGGCCGCCCTCCCCCGCCGCCACCGCAGCGGCGGCGCCCCGGACTCACCGGCGGCCGTGGCCGCGGCCGGGGGTTCCCCGCCATGGCTTTGTCTTTGAGTGACCCCGGGAGCCGCGGGGGCCCCCCCCGGGCCGGGCCGTGCCCGCGGCCCCTTTAACGGCGGCGGCCCCGCGCGCCCCGCTGCGCGCGCCCGGCCCGCCCCGCGCCCGCGCCCATTGGCCGCGCGCCCCGCGCTCCTGCTCTCCCATTGGCCGCGCGCCCCGCGCTCCAGCTCTCCCATTGGTCGGCGCCGCGGCGCAGCCTCGCCGGCCGCTTCCTGCTTTAAAGTTACCTTGAGCGGCGGCCGCAGGGGTCAGGCAAGCCCCGCCCCTCAGCCCCGCCCCGATTGGCCGCCTCGCCTCCTATTCAAACGCTTGAGGAGGCTGGAGGGGGACGGCCGATGATTGGCCCGCGCGGCTGTCAATCACGGCGGTTCCCGCCACACCTTCCCGGCGGGGCGCGGGGCCGCACGTGCGCTCCGAGCCCCGAACTGCGGCGATTTTTGGGAGTTTTGGAGATAAACCAACCCAAAAACCCCGGCCAGGTGACACAGGGACAGCTCCAGGTGGCCTTGGGATGTCCCCAGAGGGAGCTGTGCCAACCCCCGTGGGATGTTGTTCTTCCTCGGCGTGAGGAGGAACTCGCTGTGGTTTTGAATTTATAAATTGAATTTATGGCCATGGCCTGGCTCCATCCTCTGCCACCCTTTGGGAACGTTTGATGGATGGATGGGATTCAATGCCAGCTTTCCCTTCTCCAGATGCAGCTCCCAGTTTTTCCCTGAGAGCTCCAGCTTGGATAAATCTGGAATCATTGGATAAATCTGGAATAATGGGATAAATCTGGAATAATTCCAGCAGGGCCACACAGCTCCTGCTGCCTCCTCATCAGGGACATCTCCAGACCCCAAATCCTCTCTGGGGCCTCTCCTTGCCCTGAGTATCCCAAAATTGGATCCCCAATGGGGCCGGCTGGGAATGGGGACATTCCCTGGGATCCCACCAGGCTGCAGCACCTCACAAACATTGCACAGGATGAGGGGAAATCAAAAAATAAAAAAGAAAATTAAAAGAGAGGCAGATTATTTTGGAATAAGCCCCGAGGTCTGTGCAGGAGGAATCCCAGCAGGAAGCACAGGTGGAGCTTTCACCTCCAAAATCCAAAATTTCCAAATTTTAACCCCCCCCAGCCTCACTCTGCCAGCAGCACTTGGGGAGGGATGGGAATTTGGGAATGTTGTGGGTAAAGAACGGGAATGGGCCACAATAAAAAAGGTGTGGAAATCAGGGGATAATCTGATTTATTTTATATTTATATTTTATGTATTATATATAGATTTATCCCTTGATATATATGACATATTATATATTAATATATCATATATGTTATAGTATATTATATTGTGTTATGTATTACATTCTATTATATCATATTATATTAATTATATTTATATGATGATATATATTAATATATATTAATATACTATATATATTGTATTGTGTTATATTATGTATTATATTCTATTATATCATATTATATGTATCCCCTGATATTATATATATTTTTATATATATATATAAATTCTATATCAGGAGATCCCTGTATATGCAGAAATCCCACTTTTATCCACATCACCACCATGGATTTCCAGCTGTAATTCCAAGTTATCATTTCCTGCTGTACAGGATTATCCAGGGGGAAAAATCTTGGGGAGCACAGCCAAGCCCTGCAGATGAAATCCCTCTGAATCTGATAACGAGGAGAGATTTCATTTAAAAACAAATCTTCCTGATGATTTGGGGGAATAGAATTGGTTAAAACAACAACAAAAAATATAAATACACTCTGTTCTCTTCCTGTGGCATTCCTCAGATAAAAGCAGAAGCTGTGGAATTCTGACTATTGGAATTATGTGAGGAACTTTGGATGGGATGAAAAACAAACGCAGCACCTTTCCTGCAGGACAGAGGAATGTCTGGCTGGAAGTGTGGAATTCTGACTGCCCAAACACATCCCCTGTGCCCTGGCACATCCCGAGGGTCCTGACGGAGTGATTGATAATTCCTCAGGGCAATAAAAACCCCAAATTCATTTGGGGAAGTTCTACAATTTGTGGGGGGAACAAAAACACTAAAGGGTTTATTTATGGGGGAGATAAAAACCCCAAATTAATTTTGGGAGGCCTTACAGTAAAAGGGTTTATTTACGGAAAAAAAACCCACTAAATTAATTTGGGAAGGCCTACAGGGTTTATTTCAATCATTGTTGCTGTGAAATCACAGGTGTCCAAATATTCCTGGAGTTCTGGCAGCCTTGGGAATCTTCCCATTCCCTGGGCAGTGCCCCAGCAGCAAAAACCCCCAAAAAACTTTCCCTAAATCCCTCCTGGAACAGGATTTTGGGATCTTGTCCCTGCTGTGACACTGTTGTCACCACGGTGCCCAGGTGAGCTGAGGCTGTCACAGGGCACGAGGACAAACAGATCCAGTCCAAAACCAAAATCTCATTTCAGGACAAACCCAGGATGTTCCCAACCTGGTTTGGTTTGTAGAGCTGGAAGAAAATGAGCTCATGGGATTTGAATTGGCCATGCTCAGACAGCAATGAAGATGGGGAAGATTTATTTCCAAATCCATGGGAAATATTCCACTGACCAAAAAAACCACTCAGAAAAATCACCTGGGACACCTCCCATTGTCCCAGGTTGCTCCAAAGCCCATCCAACCCGGCCTTGGGCACTTCCAGGGATCCAGGGGCGGCCCCAGCTGCTCTGGGAAATCCATTCCAGCCCCTCACCACTCTCACAGCCACGAATTTCTTCCTAAAATCGAATCTAAACCTGAACATCCCAGCTCCTCTCTACCTGCTCCCCTCCTCAGCCAGGTCAGGATCTCAACCTGCCTTGGAATGACAGAACCAGCAACGCTTTGGCTGTGAGAGACCTTAAAGCTCATCAGCTTTAAAGCCAAAGGCTCAAGGCCTTCTCCGCCTTGCTTTGGACCCTTCATCCCGTGTGGCGGCCCGGTAGATCCCAACCGGGAAAACACCGGGAGGCCTCTGCGCTCTGTTCTGCCGGCCGGCCGTGAGGCAGCGCGTTCCCCGGGCACTGCCAGCCCCGAATCTCGGCTCTCAAACCGTGAGTTCAGGGCACTGCCAGCCCCAATCTCGGCTCTCAAGCCGGGGGTTCCGGGCACTGCCAGCCCCAATCTCGGCTCTCAAACCGGGGGTTCCGGGCACTGCCAGCCCCAAATCTCGGCTCTCAAGCCGGGGGTTCAGGGCACTGCCAGCCCCAATCTCGGTTCTCAAGCCGGGGGGTTCCGGGATTCGCCATTCCCGGGCCTGCCCCGACCCCGCCGCCCTCCCCCCCCACCCCGCGCCCGCGCGGGACAACGGTCCGCTCGCTGTCCTCTCCCCGGTCCGCCCCCCGCCAGCCAATCAGCGCCCGCCTCCCCGCGCCCGCCTCCCCCTGGCGGGCCAATCAGCGCGCGCGCCGCGGCCCAGCCAATCGCAGCGCGGCCGTTGCTGAGGGGGGGCCGCAAGGACCCCTCGGGCCGCCCCCCGCCCCGCGCCCCCTCACGGGCCGCCGCCGCCGCCTCCCCCCCGCCGCGCTCCCCGCGTACTCACCGGGGCGGCCGGCGCCGCGACCTCCGCCTGCTCCGCCCGCTGCCCGCGCTGCCTCCGGCGCGGCCGGTGGGAGGCGGGGGGGGGAAAAGGGGGGGCGGCCGGAGCGGAGTGAGCGCCGAGCGGCCGAGAAACAAGATGGCGGCGGGGCCGTGAGGCGGCGGGGCGGAGGCTCCGCCCTTTTTTGTCGTTCTCACCCCCCCCCCCCCCCCCCCCCCCAGTCCCTTCCCCTCCCCGGGCTGGGCCGCGGCGGCGCGCGCGGGCGTGTGACCCGGCGGGGATCTCGCGAGATTTGCGGTCTGGGCGGGAGTGGGCGGGGGGACCGTGAGGGACGGGGACAAACCTGAGGGACCGTGAGGGACGGGGACAGACCTGAGGGACCGTGAGGGACGGGGACAAACCTGAGGGACCGTGAGGGACGGGGACAGACCTGAGGGACCGTGAGGGAGTGGGACAAACCTGAGGGACCGTGAGGGACGGGGACAAACCTGAGGGGCCGTGAGGGAGTGGGGAAGGACAGGGACAGAAACAGGGACAAACTGTGAGGGACGGGGACAAAACAGGAGAGACAGGCACCATGAGGGACGGGGACAAACCTGAGGGACCGAGACAGGAACAGGGACAAACTGTGAGGGACGGGGACAAACCTGAGGGACCGTGAAGGGAGTGGGGAAGGACAGGGACAGAAACAGGGGACAAACTGTGAGGGACGGGGACAAACCGGAGGGACAGGCACCATGAGGGACGGAGACGAACCTGGGGGACCGTGAGGGAGTGGGGAAGGACAGGGACAGAAACAGGGACAAACTGTGAGGGACGGGGACAAACCGGGAGAGACAGGCACCATGAGGGACGGGGACAAACCTGGGGGACCGGGAGGGACAGAGACAAACCGGGAGGGACCGGGACAGGAACAGGGACAAACTGAGGGACGGGGACAAACCTGAGGGACCGTGAGGGAGTGGGACAAACCGGGAAGGACAGGAACAGAAACAGGGACAAACTGTGAGGGACAGGGACAAACCTGAGGGACCATGAGGGACAGGGACAAACCTGAGGGACCGGGACAAACGTGGAGGCATCTCGGGAGCAACAATGCCTTGAGGAGCAGCCAAACTCTTGTTCTGTCAGATCTGCCCTGTCCTAAACCCCCACCTGTCCACCTTTAGGCCTCGTATTTAGTCTTCCAATATTTTTCCTGCTTTATTAAAAAAAATAAAAACAGGAATGCAGCGATGTTTTCCAAGCTTGTTTGCGTCTCTGTCAAGTATCCTCGTAATAAACGGTGTGGTGAATAAACTTGTTAAAGGTGTTGGATAAAAATGCTTTCGGTGTGTGAGTTGCGATGAACTTTTTTTCACACCAGGATTTGGCATTTTCTGGGAATTTTTTTTTTTAATAGGAGTTCGTTTGAATGGAATTTAAATATATCCAGTGTTCCTGAGTTGACCTCACTCCCAAAGTCCCATTATGTAGCTTAAGTATATCTGCCCACAAAAGAAGAAAAAGAACTATTTTACATATCTGGGAGACCACAGAGTTCTGATTGTTCACACTGTGGGAGAAAAATATTCCTGAAATCGACTTAAATAGATAAAGGAATTAGAGATGCTTTTTCTCTCTGAGTGGAGACTCGAGGCAGGAAAAAAACCCCAAAAGCAGCACCAAAGGGAGGGGAAGCAAAGGCTGCCTTGACGTTCCCATCAAATCCATCAATTCTGGAACAAGATCCAATAGGAATAATGAGGAAAATTAGTGAGGGGATTGATATTTTCATGAGGAAAATGAGAGGATTTCTATTTTCATGAGGAAAATGAGAGGATTTCTATTTTCCTTTTAAGCTTTCCCCTCCAAGCCACAGAGGGCTGGAGCTGCTGCCTCATTCCCAGCCCCTCATTTGGGAATTTCCTGCAGGGATCCCATCCCAAAGATCCTCCAGGATCCTTTCCCCTTGCATCACTTTCATCCCCTGGCTCCTCACAATTCCATGGAGGAGCCCAAGGAATTTATTCCCCCCATATATATATATGTTATTATCCATGGTAAGAATCTCTGGAAATGTTTTAATGGATTAATTCTGTCAATTAATAGATCAATAAAGCGATTTTTTGCATTCCAACAGAATTGTTTTGCTTTTTTTGCGCATCCATTTAGCAGCAAACTCCAGTCCACCAGGATATCCCTGGCAGTGCAATCCCAGGGATCATCCAGGGACGTTCCAGTGAATCCTCCCTCAGCACAGGAACATTTTTCTGCCATCCTGGAGCTGCTTCAAGCCAAAATCTGTGCCCTGCTCCTGCCAGCTCTCCCAATTCCCCAGATTTCCTGGCTCCAGGACACACTCAGAGGTGATTCATGCTTGCCTCAGGATTTCTCCCATTAAAAAAAAAAAAATTCTCTTTTCCTTAGGAGTCACTCCATCTTTTTGCCTCCTCATTGTCCTTCTGGTGGCCCAATTTGCAGCCTGGCCAAGTTTCTTTTTTTAATAGCGTTTTTTTTTAATATCATTGTGCAGGTTATAAAAATAAATCCCTTGAAATATTGTTTGGGATGAGAAAGGAAAGTCAGATCCCACGGGGCTGCTGCACTTCCAGTCACCCTGCCCAAAACTGATGGCTCGCTCTGCCCTGCTAAAGGACAAAATCCCATTCCCTGCAAGCACAGGGATTTGGGATTTGTGAGTTTTGTGGAAGAAACGGAGGGAATAGGACAAATTTCTGTGTCCTCCATGGGCTGGGAGCTCAGCTCCGTGCTGGCACTGCAGTGGGAAACGTCTCCCAGCGAAATTCCTGCAGTTTTATTGGAAGTCTTGAGGCTGAGGGCACTTGCAAGGCAGCCAAGAGAAATAAAAGTTGGGATCGTGGAGCGGTTTGGGTTGGAAGGACATTCGGGACCATCCAATTCCACCTCCTTCCCACTGTCCCAGCTTGCTCCAGCCTGGAATTGAACCCTTCCCAGGATGGGGCAGCTTTCCTGGAAATCCACTCTCCACCCTTATGTCTGCTCCAGTTTGGGTTTTTTTTAAATTTTTGAGCCATTTCCTTCTGCTCCATCCCCACAATTCCCTGGAAAACGCCTCATTTATTAATTAATTACCCAGCACTGCTGCTGCTGCTGCTGCCAGGCCCAGCTGTCAGAGCACCCAGCTCGGATGCAGCCCCTCTCCAGGGATTTCTGGACAATCCCCCCTTGCTCCTCCTCCTCCTCCTCCTCTTTGTGCGGCTCCGTTTCCTCCCCACCTGCTCCCTTTCCCAGCAGCAATGGATCCATTGTCTGGAGCCGCTCGCTTTTCCCACAGGGATCGCAGCTCCCTGTCAGCCTGCCCGGAACGTGCAGGAGCCAAGGAAAACAAGAAACAGGGAGGGGAAAAAAGGACAGGAGAAAGTGATTTTGCAGGAATTTGGTGGCGTTTTGATGAGTTTGGACCCATCCAGCACCTTCCACCTGCTCATCCCATCCCTCCAACGCTTCCCACTGCACCCCAGAGCTGCATTTGGGAGCTGTGGATTTGTTTGGTGCGGAGGAAAATCAGCTGAGAGCAGCAGGGACCAGGCTGGCCCTTCCCAGCTCAGCCCCCGCCATCCCCCGGGATTCCCGTTCCAGCAGCGCTCTGGATTTCTCCCAAACAAGCTGTTGCTTTGGGGCAGAAATCCACAGGCCCGGGAAAACCTGGAGAGAAATTCTTTCTGGACATGGACACGCTGCTTCATGGATCTGCAGGAAAAAGGGGCCATTTAGGGCCAGGTTTTGGGGCCTGACCCTTTGTGTCACCTCCCACCTGGTGCCTGTCCTAGCTGGGATGATCCATAGAATATTTAAGGATATTTGGGAATATATCTGTGCCTGGACACTGTTTTTTTTGTTTTGTTTTTTTTTTTTGAAGATAATTTGACCTGTGGGTGTTGCCAGAGGATCCCTTGGAAGCCTAAAATTCCTGAGGGATGATCCAGGATCAACTCTGGCCTTGTGGGTTCCCTTTTGTGCTCAGGTTTGAACCTGTGTCCTGGGAAATTTTCCTTTTTCTGCTCCAGCTGGGAATTCCCAAAGAAATCCTGCTCTCCCTGATTTCCTAAGGAAGAGCTGACAGGAATCAGGGAATCAGGAAAATCCCCCAAAACTTGAGGATCAGCACTGGGAGCTGAGGTGCTCATCCTGGTGCTGACTGGGAAGCCTCATTCCCAATATTCCCACTTTGCTGCTTTCCTAGGAAAGCACCTCCTGCCCAGTTCAACCCCCTGGCTGTCCCAGTATGCAACTGGGGAGCACTGGTGACCTGATTGCTCCTGCCAGGAGATTTCCCAGGTCTCCACACAGCTCCTGGAAGTGGGACACGGCCTCCAGCAGGGAAGGAGCTGACCCAGCTCCAGATCTCCTCCCACTGGGCACTTCCAGAGGGGCCAGGGCTCATCCCACAGCCAGGACAGGGACTGGCACCATCCCAGGGCAGGGTTATTCCCTTGGGATTCCCAATCCTGCCCTAAACCAGCCCCTTTCCAGAACCCTTCTCCTGGTGCAGCTTCTCCTTCCCTGAAGGACCTCCAGAGTTTCCAGGACAGCCCCAGAGCAGCTCCAGGATCCTTTTGGGAAATCTCCGTCCTCTGGAGAGCTCCAGGAACCTCCTGGCAAGACCCAAAATCTCCTGAGGAGCCCCAGGATGTTCCAGAACAGCTCCAGGACCCTTCTGGGAAGGCTCAATCTTCTGGAAAGCTCCAGGACAGTCTTGGGAATCCCCAGCACCCTCCTGGGAAACCCCAGGATACCCCAGGACAGCTCCAGGATCCTTTTGGGAAATCTGAGTCCTCTGGAAAGCTCCAGGACCCTCCTGGGCAGCTTCAGGACATTCCTGGGAAGCTCCAGGATGTCCCAGGACAGCTCCAGGATCCTTCTGGGAAATCTCAGTCTTCTGGAGCAGCTCCAGAACCCTCCTGGGAAGCCCCAGGACATTCCTGGGAAGCTCCAGAATGCCCCAGAGCAGTTCCAGGACCACCCTGGGAAGCCTCAGCCCTCTGGAAAGCTTCAGAACCTCCCTGGGATGTCCTAAAATCTCCTGTGAAGCTCCAGAATGCCCCAGAGCAGTTCCAGGACCCTTCTGGGAAGTCTCAGCCCTCTGGAAAGCTTCAGGACCTCCCTGGGATGTCCTAAAATCTCCTGGGAAGCTCCAGAATGCCCCAGAGCAGTTCCAGGACCACCCTGGGAAGCCTCATTCCTCTGGAAAGCTTCAGGACCTCCCTGGGATGTCCTAAAATCTCCTGGGAAGCTCCAGAATGCCCCAGAGAAGCTCCAGGACCCTTCTGGGAAGTCTCAGCCCTCTGGAAATCTTCAGGACCTCCCTGGGATGTCCTAAAATCTCCTGGGAAGCTCCAGAATGCCCCAGAGCAGTTCCAGGACCACCCTGTGAAGCCTAAGCCTTCTGGAAAGCTTCAGGACCTCCCTGTGAAGCCTCAGCCCTCTGGAAAGCTTCAGGACCTCCCTGGGATGTCCTAAAATCTGTTGGGAAGCTCCAGAACACCCCAGAGCAGCCCCAGAGCCCCGACATTGCCACCCTTTCCCCGCCTCTCCATCCCCATTCCCTCCCCCTCTCTCCAGGGTCCATCCAGGGGCGTTTCCCACCCCGTGCCAAGGAACAGCAGCTCGTGGCACCCACGGGGGCTGCAGATCCCGGGGTCACCCTCACAGGCTCCCCCAGCTCCATCCAGCAGGATCATCCCTGTCCCCACCCTGAGCCTGGGAATCCTCTTAGGGCCGTTGTGGCGGGATAATCGCTTTAAGCCGCCCCGTGGTGCCGGCGCAAACCCCAAAGGGAGAGCAGGAGGTGATGAGAATTAAGGAATTAAGGGACATTGGAGAAGGGAGAGCTCTGATGGGATCTCAGGACAGAGCTGAGCTTTGTCCATCCGAGGGAAGCAATTCCCAGGAAATCGGTGCCCACACAGCACCAATCTGCAGCGCCAGAGCCTTCCCAGTGTGAGGTTGGTGATCCCAGAAAAACCAAAGGGAGCAAAAAACTTCCAATGGAACTGAGAACTCCAGTCACTCCAGCCACTCCTATCACCAAAAAGCAGCTGGGGAAAAAAAAATCCCGCAGAGAATCTTTGAGGGACGTTGTTTTCATGATCTCTTCCCCCCGACAATGTGTTCCCAGGGGTGGCACTTCCTCCACAAAGCTGGAAATTTCATGGAACTGCCTTCCCTGCTGGGAGAATTCCAGCTGGTTTTCCAAACTCTTCCTCACCAAGGCCCCTCTGGACAACCTCCCTCCTCCCTGAGTTTGTTTATATGCTTTGAATCCCGTTAGGAAACCATCTCCCTCCTTCAGCGCTGGTTTATCCAAGTTTCCATATTTAGTTCTTTCAGCTATTCCTGTTCCTGAACCAGCTTTCCTGCTGCATCCCAGTTTTTCCCTCCAGCACAGGAGGGAATTATCCCACACCCTGATGGATGCCTGCACTCCCTGAGCCACCCCAATCCCAAATCTCTCCCCAGCCAGGCCCTAATCCCGACAGCCCGAGGCGCTGCCCATGGGATGGGGAGCTGGGAATTGCAGGATTTTAGGGAGGGACAGAGTTAAAGGCGGTGAAGGAGGCTTTGCTCCTGGCACGTGGCTCCATGTCAGCCGGCAGAGGCAACGCAGGGAGAGGAGGAATTCACCCCGGAGGAATTCACCGGGAGCGGGGAGACGCTGCCTAGAGGGAAAGGAATCGGTGCTCGGATCCCGGCAGCCAAGGTGAGTCCAAGGGCAGCGCCGGAACCGCCGCCCCTGCGCCCAAACCTCCTCCCTCGCCAGCACCCAGGGCACCCCAGTGTCCCCACGGTGTCCCCACGTGTCCCCACGGTGTCCCCACGGCTGCTCCAGTGGGATTCCCAAAGCCCATCTGAGTGGGATCAGCTGGAGGCTCCGGCTCCGAGGTCCCAGGGCACCCCAATGTCCCCATAGTGTCCCCATGGTGTCCCCATGGTGTCCCCACGGCTGCTCCAATGGGATTCCCAAAGCCCACCTGAGTGGGATCAGCTGGAGGCTCCGGCTCCGAGGTCCCAGGGCACCCCAATGTCCCCACAGTGTCCCCACGTGTCCCCACGGTGTCCCCATGGCTGCTCCAGTGGGATTCCCAAAGCCCACCTGGGAAATCTCAGTCCTCTGGAGAGCTCCAGGAACCTCCTGGCAAGACCTAATTGGGGTCCAGCTCCGAGGTCCCAGGGCACCCCAATGTCCCCACAGTGTCCCCGCAATGTCCCCACGGTGTCCCCACAGTGTCCCCACAGTGTCCCCATGGCTGCTTCAATGGGATTCCCAAAGCCCACCTGAGTGGGATCAGCTGGAGGCTCCGACTCCGAGGTCCCAGCACACCCCAGTGTCCCCACAGTGTCCCCATAGTGTCCCCACGGTGTCCCCACGGTGTCCCCACGGTGTCCCCATGGCTGCTCCAGCGGGATTCCCAAAGCCCACCTGAGTGGGATCAGCTGGAGGCTCCGGCTCCGAGGTCCCCGGGGTCTGGTTGGGGACTCTCGGGGTCCAGGGGACAACAGTGGGGTTGGCAACTGCTCTTGGGGTCCAGCTGGGACAGCAGGGGCAGGTGGCAGCTCCAGAGTCCAACTGGTGGCTGGAGGGTCCAGCTGGGGGGGTCTGGGCTCAGGCTGGGGGCTTTGGGGTTGGTTTGGTTGGTGTGGGGTCCAACTGGAGCTTCTTGGGGTCCCACTGATGGGTGCAGGGTCTGGCTGGGGGCTCTTGGGGTCCAATTAATGGGTGCAAAGTCCAGCTGATGGGTGTAGGGTTCAACCTGAGCCTTTTGGGGTCCAGCTGATGGGTGCAGGGTTCAACCTGAGCCTTTTGGGGTCCAGCTGATGGGTGCAGGGTTCAACCTGAGCCTTTTGGGGTCCAGCTGATGGGTGCAGGGTTCAACCTGAGCCTTTTGGGGTCCAGCTGATGGGTGTAGGGTCCAACTGGAGCTTCTTGGGGTTTGCTTAATGGGTGTAGGGTCCCGTTGATGGGTATAGGGTGCAGCTGGAGGCTCTTGGGGTTCAACTGATGGCTGTAGGTTCTGATGGAAGGGTGCTGGCTCCATTTGGGGTTCAATTGCTGGGTGTAGGGTCCAGCTGGAGGCTCTTGGGATCCCATTGATGGGTTTAGGATCCATCTGATGCATCTTGGGGTTCAGTTGATGGGTTTAGGACCCATCTGGTGCCTCTTGGGGTTCAATTGTTGGGTTTAGGGTCCATCTGGCGGCTCTTGGGGTTCAATTGTTGGGTGTAGGATCCCTCTGGTGCCTCTTGGGGTTCAGTTGCTGGGTTTAGGATCCATCTGGTGCATCTTGGGGTTCAGTTGCTGGGTTTAGGATCCATCTGGTGCCTCTTGGGGTTCAGTTGCTGGGTTTAGGATCCATCTGGTGCCTCTTGGGGTTCAGTTACTGGGTTTAGGGTCCATCTGGTGCCTCTTGGGGTTCAGTTGCTGGGGGTAGGATCCATCTGGTGCCTCTTGGGGTTCAGTTGCTGGGTTTAGGATCCATCTGGCGGCTCTTGGGGTTCAGGATCCATCTGGTGCCTCTTGGGGTTCAATTGCTGGGTGTAGGATCCCTCTGGTGCCTCTTGGGGTTCAGTTGCTGGGTTTAGGGTCCATCTGGCGGCTCTTGGGGTTCAGTTGCTGGGTGTAGGATCCCTCTGGTGGCTCCCAAGCTCTGCTGAACGGATCCAGACTCCAGCTGAAGGCTGTCGGGTCCCGCTGGAGATTTTTGGGGTCCAGCTGCTGCCTGTACGATCCACTTGAAGGCTGGAGCGTCCAGCTGGAGCCTCCTGGGGACCGCCCGCTCCTTCCATCACCCCTCGGGACCCACCTGACGGCTGCACGCTCCCGCCGCTGCCCTTTGGGCTCCGGCCGCCCGTTCCCCCGGGAGCTGCCGGTTCCTCTCCGCTCATCGGGGCCGGGCCCGGGGCTCCCCCGCCCGCCGCTCCCAGCAGCCCGCCGGGGCCGGGGGAGGAGCGGGCACGGGCGGCGGCGGCGGCGGCGGTGAGTGAGGCAGGGAGTGAGTGAGGAGTGAGTGCCCGCGGGGTGCGGCGCTCCGGGACAGCGGCCACAACCCCGCGGGACCGCACCTGCCCCGGAGCATCCCCGGGGAAGGTGAATTTGGGGATGGTGAATTTGGGGATGGCGAATTTGGGGATGGTGAATTCGGGGATGGCGAATTCAGGGATGGTGAATTCGGGGATGCCCGGTACCGGGGAGCAGCGGGCTGCGCGCTCCGGGAGGAGGGATGGAGGGAAACGAGGGCGTCTTGTTGGGGACAACACCGGAATCCCCCCCTATGCCCCACGGCGCCCCTAAATCATCGCCCAGGCTCTGAGCCGGGATGCGAACCCCCCAAATTCATCGCTGCGGCCGCGCTCCCCCCGTTCCCGAGCGCTCCCCGGTGCCGGTTCCCCGGAGCCTTTCCCGGTGCGGGGCGGGCAGCGCTTCCCGGCCGGCGGCTCGGCACCGGGAGCGCCTTCCCGTGCCATCCATCATCCCGCTGAAAGCCGCTTGACGTCAAGCCCGTCCCGTGCACGCCGGTCCCAGCGCCGGGAAAACCGGGATAGGGACCGGGAGGGTACCGGGGAGGGTCTGCCCCGGGGCACCGCACCGGGCTCAGCTCGCCCCGCGCTTCCCGGCGGCTCCAGCCTGCGATTTGTGCGTGGATTTGTCTCTTCCTCCATCCAGAGCTTCCTCCGCCCTCCGCGGGGTTTGGGGCAGGTGCTGGGGTCGGTTCTGGAGGGAAAATTGTTCAGGAAGGGGCGAGGAGGAGCGAGAGGATGCCCTGGGATGGGCAGAGCCGCAGCCAGGGGGACAACAAGTGGGGACAGCCCGAGGGCATCGCCCTGGCAGCCCGAGGGGCTCAGGCCTGGCTGGCCACAGGGTCCCCTCTGTGCCCCAAAATGGTCCCCAGGGCCACTGTGGGGAGCTGGCATTGAGGGTGGCTGTGAGGGGCTCTGTGATGGGCAGTGCCCACTCCTGGGGCTCTGAGGTGGGCAGTGCCCATTCCGGGGGTTTGATGGGTTCTGTGGTGGGCAGTGCCCATTCCGAGGGTCTGAGAGGCTCTGTGGTGGGCACTGCCCACCCTCGGGGGTCTGAGGGGTTCTGTGATGGGCAGTGCCCACCCTCGGGGGTTTGATGGGTTCTGTGATGGGCAGTGCCCACCCTCAGGGGGCTGAGAGGCTCTGTGGTGGGCAGTGCCCACTCCTGGGGCTCTGTGATGGTCAGTGCCCATTCTGGGGGTTTGATGGGTTCTGTGGTGGGCAGTGCCCACCCTCAGGGGGCTGAGAGGCTGTGGTGGGCAGTGCCCACTCCTGGGGCTCTGAGGTGGGCAGTGCCCATTCCGGGGGTTTGATGGGTTCTGTGGTGGGCAATGCCCACCCTCGGGGGTCTGGGACTCACGGGAAAGGGGCTTCCAAGGCTGAAGCCCATCTCTGGGTGCCCAGGGAACATCCCAGGCTGCGCCGCTTGTTTCCATTGTGAGCTGGGGGTGGGAGGCTGCAGATCCTCTGGGAGCACGGGATGGGCTTTGCTGCCAGGCACGGGAGCCTGGGGATGTTCTTCCACCACAGGATGAGGGGGCACCTGCCCAAACCATCCCTGCCTGATCCCCTGGCTATTCCCAAACCATCCCTGCCTGATCCCAAACCCTCCCTGCCTGATCCCCTGGCTGCTCCCAAACCATCCCTGCCTGATCCCCTGGCTATTCCCAAACCATCCCTGCCTGATCTCCTGGCTGCTCCCAGACCATCCTTGCCTGATGCCCCGACTTCTCCCAAACCATCCCTGGTTTCATCCTCTGGCTGCTCCCAAACTGTCCCTGCTTTTGTCCCCCAGCTGCTCCCAAACCATCCCTGGTTTCATCCCCGAGCCATTCCCAAACCACCCCTGGTTTCATTCCCAAACCATCCCTGGTTTCATCCCCGAGCCATTCCCAAACCACCCCTGGTTTCATTCCCAAACCATCCCTGGTTTCATCCCCAAACCATCCCTGGTTTCATCCCCAGCCATTCCCAAACCATCCCTGTTTTTGTCCCCCAGCTATTCCCAAACTGTCCCTGTGTTCATCCCCCAGCCATTCCCAAACCATCCCTGGTTTCACTCCCAAACATCCCCAGTTTCATCCCCTGGCTGCTCCCAAACCATCCCTGGTTTCATCCCCAGCCATTCCCAAACCATCCCTGGTTTCATCCCCAGCCATTCCCAAACCATCCCTGGTTTCATCTCCTGGCTGCTCCCAAACCATCCCTGTGTTCGTCCCCCAGCCATTCCCAAACTGTCCCTGGTTTCATCCCCAAACCACCCCTGGTTTCATCCCCAGCCATTCCCAAACCATCCCTGTTTTCACTCCCAAACCATCCCTGTGTTCATCCCCTGGCTGCTCTCAGCCCTGCTCTCCCGCCCGGTTCTCCCGTGCCCGTTTCCTCCCTCACCGACACCTCCCCGAGGCCGCTCCCGCTGTGCTCACACCTCTCTCCCTCTGTTCCATCCCCGACCTCCCTTTGGGAGGCCAAACTCCTGCCACCTCCCACGCTCCAGCCTCTCTCTTTGTCCCCATTCCAGCCTTTGTGGGACAGGGACAGAGGGTGACATTGCGGCAGCTTGGCCCCGAATCCGGGGGTGAATCCCCCCCCTTCCATCCACCCCGAGCTGCTGCCATCCCTGGAGCTCAGCTCTCCTTGGGCTCCCACTGCAGCACAGCCCTTTGGGAAGCCTCACACAGATACAAAATGCAGTTTAAGGTGATGAAAATCCCTAATTTTCCTGCTGATTAAAACGGGAGCTGTGTGACAGCAGCTCTCGGCGTCCCTGTCAAGGCACTTCAAATGTTTTGTCACCACATCTCCACGAGCAGGGAGAGAGCCTCAGTTAGGGATTATTGGGAAGGGATTGACAGCCCCGCTCCTCCTGCTGCCTGTCAGGATCAGGAGCTCCTTCCTCATTCTGGGATGCTCTGCTGAGAGCCTCTCCAGGCTCCTCATCCTTTCCACAGACAAAAAGACTCCTGGAGATGGAAGTTTCACCCTGGAAATTGGGAATTGTGCAGATTTTAGCTGTTGGGTGGTGAAGCAACACCAGAGATTTTGGCCTCGTGTTCTCACAAGTGCTCTGGGGAGCAGCACCTTGCTGGGATCATCCTGTGTCCCTCATCCCATCCCAGGAGCTCTTCCAGGGATGCAGGAGCTGCTACCACCCCCAGAAAGCCACCCCAGCTCCCCGTGCCACACTGAGGGGTGTTTGCCGCAGGCTCTGCCCTCTCCTGGCATCTCTCCGGCTCCCAAAACTCTTCCCAAGTTTTCTGCTGATCCCCGAAGAAGCTCGGGAATAATTGTGCAGCCCTAGCAGAGCAACTTTTTCTGCAAACAAAGCTGCTCCCCCCCGGCTCCTGCTGGGCTCGGGAGCCAGCTGGGATCTGCGAGATGGATGGGGCTGGGCAGGGGATGTCAGATCCAGCCAGGCTGTTGGCACATCCCGCTGCTGGATGTGGATTTGGGGATGTGGCTGGCTTCTGTGACCCATCCTGCAGCTGGTGGCTCGTCCCTGGTGACCCCCAGGAGCACTGGGCAGGTGGCAAGAGTGGAACCTGAGGGATTTCAGGATCCAGAGCTCCTGGAAGGCGCAGGGATGTGCGATGGGGAGGACCAGGGCGATCTGCTGGGTGCTGCTGGAAGGGAATCAGATGTTCCCTGCTGGTAGGAGCAGCAGAAAGCCGGAGCTGAGAGCAGCCCTTCCCCTGGAGGAAGCAGCTCCATGAAATATTGATGGGATTCACACACAGCAGCCGAGCCGTGCGAGCTGCATTGCAGAGCTCGGAGCCGGAAAGGCAAGCGGCAGCCGGAACGGGAAAAGCTCCTCTCCACCTTCCCTCTGTGCCAGGGACATCAGGCCCCAGCCTGGCACGGCCCTGCCAGCCCTCAGTTGCCACCAGGACAAAGGTTGGCATCCGAGTGGGGGCCATCCCATTCCAAACCCCCCCCCAGGTTCCTTGCATCCCCACGGGAGCTGCCCCAGTTTTGGGGCCACGCGGCTGCGGCGTCCCACTGCCCACGGTGCCAGCTCCTGTGTGTCCCCAGCCAGGTCCTGCTCCGTCCCCAGCTGCCCGTGGTGCCACCAGAGCAGGATTATCCACGCTTCTGGATTATCTCCAGGATGGGTTGGACCATGGGGAATGGCCGGTGCTTGCCGCAGTGTCCCCGTGGGCTCTGGTGGCCAGGTGGGCTCAGTGGGCGCTGGCTGTCCCCCAGCCTGGCCCTGCCGGGTGCCTTTTGCTCCTCGGATTCCTGGATGTTGCCAAGGAAACGCTGGGATTCAGCACAGATCTGATTGAACCGGGCGCAGACGTCACGCAGGGACACGAGGGACAGGGACAGTGTGGTCAGGGCGCAGCCTCTGCTCTCCTGCAGCCCCTTCCCTACCAGGAAGGGCTCCAGCCATGGATGGCCTGGAATTCCACACCTGTCCCACCTTCCTGGTGGAAGATGGGCACAAAGTGGCTGCGGGAGGATTCTGTGTCCCACAGGAGGATTCTGTGACATCCAGAGATGGACACATCCTCTGGGAATGGGCATGGAAAGGGAATTGCCGTGAGCGAGGTGTGTTTGGACACAGCAGGACTAAGGAGGATTCCCATGGGACATTTCTCCTGTGTCACTGCTGCCTGGAGGTCCCATGCTGGGCTGTGGCTCCTGGTCTGGATCTCAGTGGTGCTCCCAATGTGGATCCCACTGGTGCTCCCAGTACGGAAACCTCTGGTGCTCCCAGTACGGATCTCACTGGTGCTCCCAGTCTGGATCCCACTGGTGCTCCCAGTCTGGATCCCACTGGTGCTCCCAATGTGGCTCCCCCTGGTGCTCCCAGTCTGGATCCCTCTGGTGCTCCCAATGTGGATCCCACTGGTGCTCCCAGCCTGGGTCCCACTGGTGCTCCCAGTACGGAAACCTCTGGTGCTCCCAATGTGGATCCCCCTGGTGCTCCCAGTATGGATCCCTCTGGTGCTCCCAGTCTGGAAACCTCTGGTGCTCCCAGTGTGGATCCCCCTGGTGCTCCCAGTATGGAAACCTCTGGTGCTCCCAGTGTGGATCCCACTGGTGCTCCCAGTCTGGATCCCACTGGTGATCCCAGTCTGGATCCCACTGGTGCTCCCAGTATGGATCCCTCTGGTGCTCCCAGTATGGAAACCTTTGGTGCTCCCAGTCTGGATCCCACTGGTGCTCCCAGTATGGAAACCTCTGGTGCTCCCAATGTGGATCCCTCTGGTGCTCCCAATGTGGATCCTTCTGGTGCTCCCATTGTGGATCCCCCTGGTGCTCCCAGTCTGGATCCCTCTGGTGCTCCCAGTCTGGTCCCACCAGTGCTCCCAGTCCAGACCCCACCCATGCTCCCAGCCTGAATCCCACTAGTCCTCCCACTCTGGATTCCTCTGGTGCTCCTGGTCCAGATCCCTCTGGTGCTCCCAGTCTGGACCTGACTGGTGCTCCCAGCCTGGATCCCATGTGGAGGAGCAGATGGAAGCTTGGAGAGCACCCGGAGCAGCCGCAGCTGCTCCCAGGCTGGGGGAATGCCATCCCACAGGAGCCATAGCCGGGTCTCTGGGAGAGCTGAGCCCTTGGGGACATCCCTGGTCACTGTCACCACCGTCCCATCAGACCCTGAGCTCTCCACCCACGCCACGGCCACCAGCCCTTCCCATCCCAATGGAAAACCAGCCCAGGCTCCCATGCCAGCACCTGCCCTTTGGAAAACCATCCTGAGCAGAGCCATCGTGTGGGATTTGCTCCAGGACCTTCCTCCTGCCTTGCTAAACCTCTCTCATCCAACAGCCAGGCCTTTTTCCAGAGGGATCCCTGAGCACAGCCCCATCCAAACTTCCCAACTTATCCAAGGAATGGAGCATATTTGGACCCATCTTTTAATTTTAAGCTGATGCAGCAGCAGCAATAATGCTGCACTTGCAGCAAATCCCGGCCAGGACAGAACTTTGCTAACCTGCCTGAGCCAGGAGAAACTGAATTCCAGGACCTGGAGTTCCTCCCAAATTCCCAGCTCACGTGCACCCAATTAATAGCCCTTGTTGGGCAATTAAAATTATACAAGCAGCTGCCTATCAAAGCTGAAGCAATTAATTAGAATGAAATACTTTTAGGGGAAATAAGCCTTGCCTTATTCCCAAATTCCTGGAGGAGCAGGTGTGTGGGAGCTGGGATGCTGCAGCTTGTCCTGGTGTGCTGTTGCCTAGACAGGGCCTTGGGGTGGCAGCTCTGGCAACCTTTTTATTCCCAAAAAAAAGCTGATTTTAGGACTTAACCTGCTCCAGACATCCACAGTTTTCAGTGCTCTCCCTCCAGGCTCGAGGCAGCCCCAGCCTCACAAGGACAGGAAGAATTTCCTGCCCCACTTCCAAGGGTTTCCAGCCCCGTTTTTCCCTTGATGGTTTTGAGGGAGCAAACAGCTCCCAAAATCCCTCAGCCTCCTTTCCCTGGCAAGGCAGCATTCCCAGCCACCCCCGCCGTGCTCATTTAGCACCTTCCTCCTCCTCCTCCTCCTCCTCCTCCTTTCCCACCTGTGTGGGGGCACCTGCAGGGCTGTTTCCTCCTTCTCCAGAGCTTTTCCCAAGGCTCCCATTTTCCCCAGCAATATTTTCCCCCTCGTTCCCGTTTCTGTGGCACATTTGGGGCCATCACTGCCTCCCAGCCCCGGGTTCCCACACCTGCAGCCCCCCTGGCACTGCCCAGTCACCTGTGAGCCCCTGTCCTACCTCGAGCCCCACTTTTCCCATCCCTACAGCATCTGGGGGGGTCATCAGCTCCCTGAATCCCAGCCCAGGGATGCTCCCAGCACATCCCACCCCGCTGGACCACTGTGGCCCTGCTCGGGGCTGGGAGGAGAACTGGGTCAGCCGTGTAACCATGGAGATGCTGAGGGAGATGCTGAAGCAGCGCCAGCACAGCCCCGGCTCTCCAGAACCCTGGAAAGCTTCACCCGCCCTGGCACCCTCCGGATCCGGCCGGGATGGGGCTGGGAAGCTGAGCCGAGCCTCCTCCTCCTCCTCCTCCTCCTCCTCCCCGGCGCAGGGCCGGTAAGACGCCTCCATCTCTTATTTTATTTTCATATTTTTTTTGGGGGGTGCCGCCAGCGGGGAGGGGCAGAGCTCGGCCCCCGCCATCCACACGCAACAGGGATCCCGATTTTCCTGCCGCTTGCGCTCGTCCATCGGGGATGCTCCAGCCATGACACGGCTCCCGGCGCTGTCCGCGGGCTCCGCGCATCCCTCGGGCTCGCCGGGGCGCTCCCCGGGGCTCGCTGTCTCCCGCAAGGACGGAGCGCGGTGGCGGTGAGCGCTGCGGGGGCTGCGGCGCTGCCCCGGGAGCTCGGAGCGCGGCTCCCATGGCACGGCAGGGATGCGGCGTCACGGGGGATGGCTCCGAGCACCGCCGGCTCGGGATCCGGGGATAGATGCACGGAGGGGAACGGGAAATGGGTGCTGCAAGGGAAAGGGGCTGCGGTTCCCCGGCTCCCCCCGCGCTGCCGGGAAGGGGGAACCGGGGCAGGGGCAGAGCGGGCTGAGGGGGCTGTGCTGGCATCGAGGGGGTGCTGTGGTGGCACCAGGGGTGCTGTGGTGGCACCAGGGGTGCTGTGGTGGCATCAGGGGTGCTGTGGCCATGCTGAGGATGCTGTGGTGGCACCAAGGATGCTGTGGTGGCACCAAGGATGCTGTGGCCATGCTGAGGATGCTGTGGCGGTACCAGGGGTGCTGTGGTGGCATCAAGGATGCTGTGGTGGCACCAGGGGTGCTGTGGTGGCACCAAGGATGCTGTGGTGGCACCAAGGATGCTGTGGTGGCACCAAGGATGCTGTGGTGGCATCAAGGATGCTGTGGTGGCACCGAGGATGCTGTGGTGGCATCAGGGGTGCTGTGGCCATGCCAGAGATGTCGTGGCCATGCTGAGGATGCTGTGGTGGCACCAAGGATGCTGTGGCCATGCTGAGGATGCTGTGGTGGCACCAAGGATGCTGTGGCGGTACCAGGGATGCTGTGGTGGCATCGAGGGGCTGTGGTGGGACCCAGGATGCTGTGGCCATGCTAAGGATGCTGTGGTGGCACCAGGGGTGCTGTGGTGGCACCAAGGATGCTGTGGTGGCATCAGGGGTGCTGTGGCCATGCCAGAGATGTCGTGGCCATGCTGAGGATGCTGTGGTGGCACCAGGGGTGCTGTGGTGGCATCAGGGGTGCTGTGGCCATGCTGAGGATGCTGTGGTGGCACCAAGGATGCTGTGGTGGCATCAGGGATGCTGTGGTGGCATCGAGGGGCTGTGGTGGCATCAGGGGTGCTGTGGCCATGCTGAGGATGCTGTGGTGGCACCAAGGATGCTGTGGTGGCCTCAAGGGTGCTGTGGCCATGCCAGAGATGCTGTGGTGACGCTGAGGATGCCATGGCCGTGCCAAGGATGCTGTGATTGTTCCAAGGATGCTGTGGCTGTGTCAAGGATCCTGTGGTGGCATCAGTGATGCTGTGACCATGCTGAGGGCACTGTGGTGGCACCAAGGATGCTGTGGTGGTGCTGAGGATGCTGTGGCCATACTGAGGGCACTGTGGTGATGCTGAGGATGCTGTGGCCGTACTGAGGATGCTGTGGTGGGGCTGAGGGCACTGTGGTGGTGCTGAGGATGCTGTGGCCATGCTGAAGGCACTGTGGTGGTGCTGAGGATGCTGTGGCCATACTGAGGGCACTGTGGTGGTGCTGAAGATGCTGTGGCCATACTGAGGGCACTGTGGTGGTGCTGAGGATGCTGTGGCCGTGCCAAGGATGCTGTGGCTGTGCCAAGGCCGGCTCAGCTGTGACAGCCACAGTCTCCAGCACTCAAACCCAGTCTCCAGCCCAGCTCATCTCAGCACCAGGCACCCCTAAACCCCCCACCCTGCACTCACTGTGGACAGAAACAGATTGTGCAGGGAGATACAGGGTAAAACCACGGGCAGGGGAAAGCAAATCCTCCCTTCGGGCTGAGGAGCTGCTCGGCTTCCTTTGCAGTGGATTATCCCTGTGTGTGTTGCATTGGAAATGATCCCATTAGCGCTCTGCTCTCCTGATCTAATTTGCTCCCACCAGAGCCTGGTGCTCTCTGGGCGGCTGGAGCAGCCGGTGGGGAGCAGCAACAGGAGCCCTGTGTGTTCTCCTGGCCCTGCAGGGGTGGGTTGTCACAAGGATTTCTCACCTGGAGCGTGGAGGGGCCTGGGCTGGGCCTGGCTGAGCCCTCGTGCAGAGGGATTTGTGTTTGCTCAGCCTAAGCCAGGGTTGGGATCCATTCCCTGTGTCAGGTGCATCCTAAGGGAAAACTCAGGGGTTGCAGCAGGTTTGGAACCTGAGAGCGGTGGTTGGCATTGGGAAGTGTCACCCCAAATGTCCCCAAGGCAGCAGATCAGCCCTGACCCCTCCTCGAGGAGGTGCTGGACATCGGCACGGGGCTGTGATGGGGCAGATCCAGAGCTGGGAATGCACCTGGTGCCCGTGGCTCCATCCCTGTGGAGCTGGGATACATCCCACAGTGATGGCTTTATCCAATGTCACCATCCCTGTGGAGCTGGGATACATCCCACAGTGATGGCTTTATCCCAGAGGATCCATCCCTCTGGAGCTGAGATAAATCCCACAGAAACAGCTTTATCCCAGAGGATCCACCCCTCTGGAGTGGGGCTCATCCCACACCAATGGCCTTAACCAAAGGCTCCATCCCTCTGGAGTTGGGATATATCCCACACCGATGGCTTTATTCAGGGGATCCATCCCTCTGGAGTTGGGGCTCATCCCACACTGATCTTTATGCCAGAGGATCCATCCCTCTGGAGCTGGGATACATCCCACACCGATGGCTTTATCCAATGTCACCATCCCTCTGGAGCTGGGATACATCCCACACCGATGGCTTTATCCCAGAGGATCCATCCCTCTGGAGTGGGGCTCATCCCACACCAATGGCTTTATCCAAGGGCTCCATCCCTCTGGAGTTGGGATATATCCCACAGTGATGGATTTATCCAAGGGATCCATCCCTCTGGAGCTGCGATACATCCCACAGAAACTGCTTTATCCCAGAGGATCCATCCCTCTGGAGCTGGGGCTCATCCCACACCGATGGTTTTATCCAAGGGCTCCATCCCTCTGGAGCTGGGGGTCAGTGCTGAGCCCCCCCAGGCACCAGAAGTGGGGGCAAGGCTGTGGGTCAATGCCTGGGCAGAGCCAGGAGGGAAAACCCCAGCCAGGAGTGAACTAATTAATGATATTAATGACTAATCACCCACTCAGCCCTGCCATTGATAAATCCACGAGTTCAGCGGTGCTGGAGCTGATCCCGCAGCTCCTGCCAGGTCTCATCCATGATTCCCATCAGGTCTCATCCCAGCAGAGCCCCCACCCTGCCCCACTCCCCATCCCTCTCTCCTGAAAAGGAAACATTTTTCCAGGCGCTGCCTCCATCCATTATCACAAAGTGGCTTCACTTGGCCTGCAGTTAATAATTCACCTTTCCCTGGAAGATGGATGCTCCATCCTGCTGGAGTTTAAATATTCATGGCCAAGGGAAGGCAGCAGGGCCGTGTGGGAGCTCTGCCATCCAGCCCTGGTGCTCCCATCCAGGGATTCCCATCCCATCACCTGGAGATGTGCAGATGTTTGGAGAAGGGGATGTGCCGGGGAAAACTTGGCTGGATGTGATTTTGGGTGTCCTCAGGGGTGGATGGGGCTGTACCCAAGGGACCCCTCACCCCTGGCTGGGCAGGTTGGTGGCACTCAGAGCCTTCTGCCCATCCAGGTGTCTCCTGGGAGTGTCTGGGTCCTGCAGGGAGCTGAGGCAGGGCTGGACGTTCATCCCAGGGGTCCTGACCCCTTCCTGCTGCTCCTGTGGGTGGGGGAAAAAATCTTGGAACATACTGAGATTAAAGGAACTCAGAAGAATAATTCTGTCTAACCCTTGGTCCTGCACAGACACCCCAAAATCCCGTCCCTGGGCATCGCTGGAGCTCTGGCAGCCTCAGGAATGTTCCTGAGGGAGCCTGGGGAGTTCCCTTTCTGCTGCTCCCACGAGTGGGGGAAAAATCTTGGAATATACTGAGATGAAAGGAACCCACAAGAATAATTCAGTCCAACCCCTGGCCCTGCACAGACACCCCAAAATCCCACCCTGGGCATCCCTTGGAGTGGTGTCCAAACACTCCTGGAGCTCTGGCAGCCTCGGGAATGCTCCTGGGGAGTCCCCAGTGGGAAAAACCTTTCCCTAATTTCCCCCCCTCAGTGGGTCGTGCCACCTGAAATTCCTGGACTTTTTAACCCTTCCGTGGCACCACCCATCCCCGCGGGGACGGTGCCACAACCCCTGAACGTCCCCAACTTGTCCCCGCAGCTGATCCCGGGCAGCAGAGCCGGTGCCGGTGCCGGCGGGCGCGCTGACCATGTTCAACGGGGATGCCAGCTCCTCGTCTGCCAGGAATGTGGTGCGCAGCTCCAGCATCAGCGGCGAGATGTACAGCCTGGAGAAGAGCGCGCGCGGCAGCGCCGACTCCGTCTCCGTCACCGTCACCGCCAGCAAGAAGCGACGCTCCAGCCTGGGCGCCAAGATGGTGGCGATCGTGGGGCTGTCCCAGTGGAGCAAGAGCACCCTGCAGCTCAACCAGACCGGTGAGAGGCCGCCCTGAGCCCCCTCGCGGGGTTTGAGGTGGCCACCAGGCATGATTTGGTTGCCCGCGGGTGATGGTGGCGCCTAAAAATGACACCCAAAAAGCTACACCCAAAAATGACACCCAAAAAAACTATACCCAAAAATGGCACCCAACAAAAAATAACCCCGCTGCTCAACCAGACCAATGAGAGGCCACCCTGATCTCCCTCTTGGGGTTTGAGGTGGTCACCAGGCATGATTTGGTTGCCCGCGGGTGATGATGGCACCTAAAAATGACACCCAAAAAGCTACACCCAAAAATGGCGCCTAAAAATGACACCCAAAAAAACTATGCCCAGAAATGGCACCCAACAAAAAATAACCCCGCTGCTCAACCAGACCAATGAGAGGCCACCCTGATCTCCCTCTTGGGGTTGGAGGTGGTCACCAGGCATGATTTGGTTGCCCTGGTGGGATGGTGGCGTCTAAAGAATGGTGCCTGAAAAATGGCACCTAAAAATGACACCCAAAAACTACACCCAAAAAAGGCGCCTGAAAAGGACGCCAAAAAGCCTACACCCAAAAAATGACACCCCCAAAAATGGCGCCTAAAAAAACTACACCTAAAAATGACACCCAAAAAAACTACCCCCAAAAAATGACCCTGCAGCTCAACCAGACCAATGAGAGGCCACCCTGATCTCCCTCTTGGGGTTTGAGGTGGTCACCAGGCATGATTTGGTTGCCCGCGTGGGATGGAGGCGTCTAAAAATGGCACCTGAGAAATGGCACCTGAAAATGACACTCCAAAAAACAACACCCAAAAATTACACTCTCAAAAATGGTGGCTAAAAATGACACCCAAGAAATGACCCTGCAGCTCAACCAGACCGATGAGAGGCCACCCTGATCCCCCTCCTGGGATTTGAGGTGGTCACCAGGCATGATTTGGTTGCCCATGTGTGATGGTGGCGTCTAAAGAATGAAAAATGGCGCCTAAAAATGACACCCAAAAACTACACCCAAAAAAACTACACCTAAAAAATTACACCCAAAGAAACCACACCCAAAAATGACACTTAGTTTAGGCACTCAATAATGGTGCCTAAAAATGACATCCAAAAATGACACCCCAAAAATGGCGCCTGAAAAGGACGCCAAAAAGCCTACACCCAAAAAATGACACCCCCAAAAATGGCACCTAAAAAAACTACCCCCAAAAAATGACCCTGCAGCTCAACCAGACTGATGAGAGGTCACCCTGATCCACCTCCTGGGGTCTGAGGTGGTCACCAGGCATGATTTGGTTGCCCGCATGTGATGGTGGCATCTAAAGAATGGCACCTGAAAATGACACCCAAAAAAACGACACCCAAAAATGGCACCTGAAAATGACACCCAAAGAAACTACACCTAAAAAATTACACCCCAAAAAACCCCAAAAATGACATCCTCAAAAATGGTGCCTAAAAATGACATCCAAAAAACTACACCCAAAAAATGACACCCCCAAAAATGGCACCCCAAAAATGGCACCTAAATGCCTTATATTATAATAAGGCATATTATATAATATATAATATTATGTACAATATATTATATCTATATAATGTATATAATGCCATATATGTATATTGTATAATATATATTTTATGTGTATATTATAAATATATATAATAGTATATATATAAGGCATATATTATAATATTATATAATAATATAATTATAATGATATACATTTTATAATTCCAACAGCTTCAATCACTCCCCAGTTAATATTTCCCTCCATTTTAAGGCTGTTCCAGGGAGCTGCCAGGACCGGGCAAACCCTCGCGTGGGGACAGCCCTGAACGAGCAGCACCAAGCTGGCGATGCCACCACTCACACATGGTCACACAGCAGGGCCCGGGGACAGTGCCAGGGGTGGCCACCCGTGCCACCCTCCTCCTCCTCCTGCTGCCATCTGCCACCACCAGGGACACGTGGCGGGGAGGAAAGGGGACATCAGGTGGTGCTGGGGCTGTGCCCACACCTGTGGCACTGCGGATTGTCCCCTCTGGCATGGGGACAGGGATTTTGGAAGCCAGTGGTGTGGGGAAAGGGGACATCAGGCAGCGTCGGTGCTGTGGCATTGCAGGTTGTCCCCTCCAGCATGGGGACAGGGATTTTGGAGGACAAGGGCATGGAGAAAGGGGACATCAGGAGCATTGGGGCTGTGCCACTGAGGATTGTTGTCCCCTCTGGCATGGGGACAGGGGGATTTTGGACACCCAGGGGACATCAGGCAGTGCTGGTGCTGTGACATTGCAGGTTGTCCCCTCTGGCATGGGGACAGGGGGATTTTGGACACCCAGGGGACATCAGGCAGTGCTGGTGCTGTGGCATTGCAGGTTGTCCCCTCCGGCACGGGGGCAGGGATTTTGGGGGACAAGGGGATGGAGAAAGGGGACATCAGGAGACTCTGATATCATGGATTGCTGTCCCCTCTGGCATGGGGACAGGGGCACAGGGGGGTTCTGGAGGCCGAGGGGACATCAGGTGGTGTTGGGGCTGTCCCCACAATGTGGCACTTTGGGTTGCCCCCTCTGGGATGGGGACAAGGGCACAGGGAGGGTGGAGAAAGGGGACATCAGGAGCACTGGGGCTGTGGCATTGTGGGTTCCTGTCCCCTCTGGTGTGGGGACAGGAGGGTTTTGGAGGCCAAGGGGACATCAGGCAGCTTTGGGGTTGTGCTCACACCTGTGGGTCATTGTCCCTTCTGGTACGGGGACAGGGGCACAGGGAGAGTGGAGAAAGGGGACATCAGGCAGCATTGGTGCTGTGGCATTGTAGGTTGTCCCCTCTGGTATGGGGACAAGGATTTTGGAGGAGAAGGGGATGGAAAAAGGGGACATCAGGAGCGTTGTGGCTGTGGCTGTCCCCTCTGGTATGGGGACAGGGATTTTGGAGGACAAGGGGACATCAGGAGCGTTGTGGCTGTGGCATTGTGGGTTCCTGTCCCCTCTGATATGGGGACAAGGATTTTGGAGGACAAGGGGACATCAGGAGCGTTGTGGCTGTGGCACTGTGGGTTCCTGTCCCCTCTGGTATGGGGACAGGGATTTTGGAGGACAAGGGGACATCAGGAGCCTTGTGGCTGTGGCATTGTGGGTTCCTGTCCCCTCTGGCCCGGGGACTTTGCAGGCCAATGGACGGTGCCAGCTCTTGTGGGGTGAGTGGGGCCGGTCTCATTTGCAGAGGGGACCCTCAGCCATCCAAAGCTGGGACAGAGTGAGGCTGTGGCAGATGGAATGGGGACACGGGGACACGGGGCCAGCCCCTGGCTCTCCTCTCCTGCCGCACCGGGGTGTGTCCGTGCAGGATCCCGTGGGAATTCACCCAGGGAACGGTGCAGAACTCCCTGGAACGACGGAAGCCAGGAAAACAGGAAGGCAGGGGAGGGCTGGGGGGGGGCAGGAGCTGGAGCTGATCCCGTCTCCAATTCCAGAGGGCGGCCCCAAAAAGCTGCGCAGCACCATCCGCAGGAGCACCGAGACCGGCATCGCCGTGGAGATGCGGACCAGGGTGACCCGGCAGGGCAGCCGCGAATCCACGGACGGCAGCACCAACAGCAACAGCTCCGACGGCACGTAAGGACCGGGGCGGGGATCGGGGAGAGGGAGCCGGGAGCCCTCCCGGCAGAGGATGCTCCATGAACATCCTTTGCAGGTTCATCTTCCCCACCACGCGGCTGGGAGCCGAGAGCCAGTTCAGCGATTTCCTCGACGGGCTGGGGCCGGGGCAGCTGGTGGGGCGGCAGACCCTGGCGACCCCCCCGATGGGTGAGCAGGGGGCGCTCCGGAGGGAGGGAATGCGGGTGTTTCTTGCCAAGGCTCCATCCCAGCGCATCCCGGGGTGTTTGGGATCGCCCTGCCCCGTGCAGGGGTGTGACGGTGTCCACAGGGGTGTTCGGATTGGGGAAGAGACCAGGATCTGACTCCGTGTTTCAGAAGGCTTGATTTATTATGATATATATTACATTAAAATCATACTAAAACAATAGAAGAAAGGATTTAATCACAAGGCTGGCTAAGAATAGAATAGAAAGGAATTATAACAAAGGTTTGTGGCTCAGGCTCTGTGTCCAAGCCAGCTGGGCTGTGATTGGCCATTAATTAGAAACATCCACATGAAACCAATCCCAGATGCACCTGTTGCATCCCACAGCAGCAGATAACCATTGCTTACATTTTGTTCCTGAAGCCTCTCAGCTTCTCAGGAGGGAAAATCCTAAGGAAAGGATTTTCCATAAAAGTTGTCTGCGACACAGGGGAGCAGGGCTCAGGGCAGGGCATCCCTGGGAAGCAGCGGCTCTGCCTTTTCTCGGGGCTTCCTCATCCCTGGGCTTCCTTTTCGAGCATCCTGGAGCCAAACCCTCACCTTCTGTCCCTCTTTTCCCTCTGAAATCCCAAATGGGGATCAAAAGTTGCGCCCTAAGTCTGAATTCCCAGCCAGCAGCAGCAGCTGGGGACACATCCCAAGGTGGATCCTGATCCTGCCAGGGCTGGAGATGCTGGGAATGGGAAGAGCTGCCTGGTGTCCCTTGTCCTGTCCCCCCTGTCCCTGTGGTACTGGGAGCTGGTCCTGAATAAAAAATCCAGGGAAGTTCAGGGAAGGAGAAAGGGAAAGGGGAAAAGGGGAAAGGGGAAAGAAAAAGGGGAAAGGGGAAAGGAGAAAAAGGGAAAGGAGAAAGGGGAAAGGCAAAGGGAAAGGGGAAAAGGGAAAGGGGAAGGGGAAAGGGAAAGCGGAAAAGGGGAAAGGGAAGGGGGAAAGGGGAAAGGGAAAGGGAAAGGCAAAGGCAAAGGGAAAGGGAAAGGGAAAGGGGAAAGGGGAATGGGAAAGGGGAAAGAAAAAGGGGAAAGGGGAAAGGAGAAAAAGGGAAAGGAGAAAGGGGAAAAGGGGAAAGGGAAAGGAGAAAGGGAAAGGGAGAGGGGAAGGGGAAAGGCAAAGGGAAAAGGGGAAAGGGAAAGGGGGAAGGTGTGGTTGGACCCCTCAGAATTCCTGGCCCCTGATCCCTCCTGTCCCAGCCTCTCCTTTTCCTGGGGATCACCTGGCCTGGGTAAATCCCAGCCCTATTCCCATAATGAGCAATAAAATCCCAATGGCAGGGGTGGAGCTGATGGGGAGGAGGAGCTCCCACCCCAATCTCTCCAAGCTCCTTCCCATCCACGGAGCCCCCAGTTCCCACCAAACCAGGCATCCAGTGGGACTCTGGCGGTGTCCAGATCCCGCTGGTGATGGGGACACGGGGCTGTGGCTGTCCCCAGGCCCTGAAGGCGTCTCCCCCCTTGCAGGAGATGTCCACGTGGGCATGGCTGACCGCAACGGGCAGCTGGAGGTGGACGTGATCCAGGCCAGGGGGCTCATCCCCAAGATGGGCTCCAAGTGCATCCCTGGTAGGTGGCTGTGGAGGGAGGGTTCGGGGGCCGTGCTGGGATCGTCCCAGGATCCTGCTCCACGTCCCTGCTTGTCCCTGTGTCCCACGGCAGCCACCTACGTGAAGGTTTACCTGCTGGAGAACGGCGTCTGCCTGGCCAAGAAGAAGACCAAGGTGGTGAAGAAAACCTGCGACCCCTCGTACCAGCAGCCCCTGCTCTTCGAGGAGAGTCCCCAGGGCAAAGTCCTGCAGGTGGGCAGGGACACCTTCCCCTGTCCCAGGTGGCTCTGAGCCCCGTCCAGCCTTTCCTTGGACGCTGCAAGGTCTGGGACAGCCACAGCTTCTGTGGGCTGTGATGCCCTCCTTGGAGCTGGGATGTTCTCCTTGAGGTCTGGGTGCCCTCCCTGGGGTCTGGAATGCCCTGCTTGGGGTTGGGATGTTCTCCTCGAGGTCTGGGATGTTCTCCTCGAGGTCTGGGATGTTCTTCTCGAGGTCTGGGATGCCCTGCTTGGGGTTGGGATGTCCTCCTTGGAGCTGGGATGTTCTCCTTGAGGTCTGGGTGCCCTCCTTGGGGTCTGGAATGCTCTGCTTGGGGTTGGGATGTTCTCCTCGAGGTCTGGGATGTTCTTCTTGAGGTCTGGGATGCCCTGCTTGGGGTTGGGATGCTCTCCTCAGGGCTGGCATGGTTTCCTCAAGTTTGGGAGGCTCTCCTTGAGGTTGGGATGCTGTCTTCGAGGTTGGGATGGCCTCTTTGGGATCTGGAATGCCCTCCTTGAGGTCTGGCATGTTCTCCTCAAGGTCTGGGATGCCCTGCTTAGGATTGGGATGCTCTCCTTGAGGTCCAGGATGTTCTCCTGGAGGTCTGGAATGCCCTGCTTGGGGTTGGGATGCTCTCCTTGGGGTTGGGATGGTTTCTTCAAGTTTGGGATGGTCTCCTCGAGGTTGGGATGGCCTCTTTGGGATCTGGAATGCCTTCCTTGAGGTCTGGCATGTTCTCCTCGAGGTCTGGGTGACCTCCTTGGGGTCTGGAATGCCCTGCTTGGGGTTGGGATGCTCTCCTTGGGGTTGGGATGCTGTCTTCGAGGTTGGGATGGCCTCTTTGGGATCTGGACATGCCCTGCTTGGGGTCTGGCATGTTCTCCTCAAGGTCTGGGATGCCCTGCTTAGGATTGGGATGCTCTCCTTGAGGTCCAGGATGTTCTCCTGGAGGTCTGGAATGCCCTGCTTGGGGTTGGGATGCTCTCCTCAGGGCTGGGATGGTTTCCTCAAGTTTGGGATGGTCTCCTCGAGGTTGGGATGGCCTCTTTGGGATCTGGAATGCCTTCCTTGAGGTCTGGCATGTTCTCCTCAAGGTCTGGGATGCCCTGCTTAGGGTTGGGGTGCTCTCCTTGGGGTTGGGGTGGTTTCCTTAAGTTTGGGATGCTCTCCTCGAGGTTGGGATGGCCTCTTTGGGATCTGGAATGCCCCGTGCCAGGACCTCCCCACCCAGACAGGGCGAGAGGAGCCATTCCAGGGATCCCCAGAGCCCTTCCTGCCGCCCCTCAGACCTTCCCAAGCCCGACCCCAGCAGGGTTTTCCCACCTGGGCAGGATTTCCCCGCAGCCCCCAGCTCCATCACCCCTTCCCTGCCCGCAGGTGATCGTCTGGGGCGATTACGGGCGCATGGACCACAAGTGCTTCATGGGGATGGCCCAGATCATCCTGGAGGAGCTGGATCTCTCCAGCACCGTCTCGGGCTGGTACAAACTCTTCCCAACCTCCTCCCTGGCCGACTCCAGCATCGGACCCCTGACCCGGCGCCTCTCCCAGTCCTCCCTGGAGAGCTCCACCAGCCCCTCCTGCCCGTAGAGGCTGGCATGGGCAAGGAGACACCCAAGGAGACCTTGCTGAACTGGTCGTGGAGAGCTGTAAATATCCTTAATTATTTTTTTTTTCTTTTTGCCTTTTTTTTTTTTTTTTTTTTAATTTTCAATCTCCTTCCCCCACCAAAAAATCGGCCCTGGACGCCCTCCCTGGGAAGGGAGAGGGAGCAAGGACTGGGTGTGAGGCAGGGGGGAAGGAGAGGTGAAAATTCCCCCCCCCGAGGGCTGCGACTGCCAACGAGCCCAAGACTGTTCCCAGACCTCGTCCTGGGAGCTCCCAGCTCTCTCCCAACCCTGCTGGGAGCACCCCAGCCTGGCTGAGGACGGGGTTCCTTTTTCCTGCCTCGGGGTTGGGATGGTTTCCTCAAGTTTGGGATGCCCTCCTCGAGGTCTGGGACGGCCTCTTTGGGATCTGGACTGCTCTCCTCGAGGTCTGGGACGGCCTCTTTGGGATCTGGAATGCCCTCCTCGAGGTCTGGGACGGCCTCTTTGGGATCTGGAATGCCCTCCTCGAGGTCTGGGACGGCCTCTTTGGGATCTGGAATGCCCTCCCTGAGGTCTGGAATGGCCTCTTTGGGATCTGGACTGCTCTCCTCGAGGTCTGGGACGGCCTCTTTGGGATCTGGAATGCCCTCCCTGAGGTCTGGAATGGCCTCTTTGGGATCTGGACTGCTCTCCTCGAGGTCTGGGACGGCCTCTTTGGGATCTGGAATGCCCTCCCTGAGGTCTCCCTTTCCCTGCCTCCCAGGAAAAGGCGGCTTTCCAAGGGGAAAACCCCACCGAACTCAGAACAGATCCGACTCAGCACTATATTTTTTTTTTTTTGTTTTCCAAGGAATGTAGCATCTTCTCTTATGTAGCTTTGCCACGTGCTAACAACACATTCACTGCAATACCCAAGAGAACTCCGGATGGACCGGGAACATCTGCCAGTCTCATCCCATTTGGTCGCTTTCCCAGCACTTTTGGTGGCCATTTCCCTGCCTTTTTTTAAAACTTTTTCCCCCCATTTTTTTTTTTGGTTTTTTTTTTTTTTTGGGTTTTCCCGGGAGCATGTAGCCTGTGACCATTGCCAAAGCAAGAGGGGACAGGGAAAGGGGCGCTGGCCTCCCCTCGGTGTCCACTGGGCTTCTCCTCGTGTCCGGCCAAAACCAGACCCAGAGGACAAACTCTGGGAATGCCTCGTGGGAGGAGGGGGAAGGCGGCCCAGCGGAGCAGGAGCACCAGGATCCTGGTGGATCGGCTGCCTCCCAGCTCCCTCCTTCCCAGCTGGAAGTCTGGAATACTCTCCTCGGAGCTGGAACGCTCTCCTTGGAGCTGAGATGTCCTCCTCGAGGTCTGGAATGCTCTCCTTGGAGCTGGAACGTTCTCCATGGAGATGAGATGTCCTCCTTGAGGTCTGGAATGCTCTCCCTGGGGTTAAGATGTCCTCCTTGGAGCTGGGATGTCCTCCTTGGAAGTGAGATGTCCTCCTCGAGGTCTGGAATGCTCTCCTTGGAGCTCAGATGTCCTCCTTGGAGCTGAGATGTCCTCCTTGGAGCTGGGATGTCCTCCTTGGAGCTGGGATGTTCTCCTCGAGGTCTGGAACGCTCTCCTCGGATCTCGGATGTCCCTCCTTGAGGTCTGGCTGTCTGTCCCTCCTTGGGGTCTGGGAAGTCCCTGCTCGGGGTCGGGATGTTCTCCTCGAGGTCCGCAATGCTCTCCTTGAGGTTGGGATTCCCTCCTCAGGGGTTGGGATGCCTTCCCTGAGGGCTGGGATGACCTTCCCAAGATCTTGGATCCCCTCCTGGAGAAGCCCTCCTTGGAGCTGGGATCTCCTCCTCCTCCTCCTCCAGACCAGGCTGTCCTCCTCAAGCTCTGGGATTCCCTTCCCAAACTCTGGGATTCCCTTCCCGGGCTCTGGGATTCCCTTCCCAAGCTCTGGGATTCCCAAGTTCTGGGATTCCCTTCCCAAGCTCTGGGATTCCCAAGCTCTGGGATTCCCTTCCCAATTTCTGGAATTCCCTTCCTGGGCTCCAGCAGGCTCCCCTCGAGGTCTGGGACATCCTTGGGGTTGGGACACCCTTCTGGAGAGCTGGGATGCCCCTCCTGGATGCTTGAATTCCAAGCAGGAGCAGAATCCAAGCCTGGTTCTCGCCAGGGGGACATCTCAGGAGCAGCTCTGGAATTTGGGGGGCAGACAGAGGAGTTCCTTAGCGGGGTGAGCGTTTTTGGGGGGTTTTTTTTGTTCGTTTTGTTCGTTTTTCCAAGCAGCATTTTGGTTCCCTCCGAGGGATCCAGTTCTTGTAGCAAACCCGGGAATCTACGGAAGCTTTTTTTGAAGGTGCCTATTGAAATTTGCTGAAATTACTCAGGGGAGACACCACTAGAAACTCTTGGTTTCTTCATCAAATATTCCTAAATCCAATGACTGTCCTGAAGGATCAGTTCCCAAGAGAGAAGGAACGAAATCCCGACAACACCAAAAGACGAGGAGACTGGAAGAGGACAAGAGGTTCATGGGGAATTTCATGGGGCTGGCTCTGACCTTCAGTCTTCACCACAAAGCACCCCACAGCGCGGCTGGGGGTTTTTATAGGATTATTTCTTGGCAAAAACACGGAATTCCACGATGCACAGAGCACAACAAACCCACCTGGGCTTCTCCTGGTGACGCCGGGAATGAAGAACCAGCTCAGCCACAGCAGAACGAACCCAAAGCTGAAGGAAAAGACTGTTGGGATGAAGCTGTTCCCTCCACAAACCCAACCCCAAACCTGGGGCTCCATAAAACCAAACCTGGGAGTCCCCAGTCCCAAATCTGGGGTCCACAAATCCAAATCTGGGGAATCACAAATCCAGTCCCAGGGGTCCACAAACCCAAACCTGAGCGTTCACAAATCCAAACCTTGAGGTCCACGACCCCAATTCTGGGGTTGCATAACCCCAAATCTGGGAGCTCAAAAACCCAAACTTGGTGTTCCGTAACCTCAAATCTGGGGTTCCACCAACCCAAATCTGGAGGTTCACAACCCCAAACTTGGGGGTTCACAAATCCAGATCTGGGCAATCATAAATCCAAACCTGAGGGTTCACAAATCCAAACCTTGGGGTCCACCAACCCAAATCTGGGGTTCCACCAACCTAAACCTGGGGTTCCATAACCTCAAAGTTCCACAGCCCCAAACTTGGGGGTTCACAAATCCAGATCTGGGCAACCATAAATCCAAACCTGAGGGTTCACAAATCCAAATCTTAGGGTCCACCAACCCAAATGTGGGGTTCCACCAACACAAAGCTGGGGTTCCATAACCCCAAAGTTCCAAAACCCCAAATCTTGGGGTCCACAAATCCCCAAACTTGGGAGCCTACAAACCACATCTGCGGGTCTACAAACCCCAACTTTGGGGTCTCCAAAGCCACACTTGGGGTTCCACAGCCCCAAACCCGTGGCCAGCAGGACTCTGTGCTGTGGCCCATCCACCTGGCACTGCCACAACTTTGGTGCCATCGTGACGGGGACTCGGAGCTGCTGCTGTGACTTTGCCAACCCCAAACCACCCAGAAGGGAATTGCCCGGATCCTGCTGAGCTGGGATGGGGGAAAAGTTCATCCTTTCCCCCCGTGAAGGGTGAAATCCTCCTCAGAGGAGCGCGGGCTGCAATTCCTGGATGGAGATCTCTTGGAATGTGGGATGTCCTGAACGTCTGGTGGTTTGGGGAATAAACTCAGTGCCCTGAGTGCTGAGACAGGAACAAACAACGCCTCGGACTCGACGTTCCCTCCCGAGCACGGAGCAATTCCACGAGGCCAACGCGGAATCGCGGCAAACAGAATTCCAAGAGGCTCGACCTTGTGCCAGATTTCTGACTCTCCGCGAGGGAAAGCATCCCAAAAGGAAAAGCTTTCCGCTCCTTCAAGCTGCTGCTCTTCCCTCTGGCTTCACCAACTCGACTCTGACGGGGAAAACTCCAACTCTGCGGCGCTGGGATGGTCCCAGGCACGGAGCAGGAGCGTGGGCAGAGCAGGGAGCTGAGCAGGGACCTTGTGCTGCTGGCGTGGGCACAGCCTCCCACCCCCTCCGCATTCCCGCATTCCCTGCTCCGTCCCGGCTGCCAGGAACATCCCAGGAACATCCCACGGCCCTGCCTGACGGGAGCAGGGGCGGGGGAATCAGCAGAGCGCGACCACCGGGGCCAGCACCAGCATCCCTGGCTTTCTGCTGGAAAAATCCCGGTGAAATTCCACCTGGGAACGAGGAAAACCCAAAGATTTTGGCTCGTGAGGATGAGCTGGGGGAGCCACCACGCGCTCCCCAGGGCCAGCACAAGTTTCCCTGGTTTGCTGGAAAAATCCCGGTGAAATTCCACCTGGGAACGAGGAAAACCCGAAGATTTTGGCCCTCGTGAGTTGGGGGTGACAAGGACAAAGCGCAGCCCTCCACGGGAGGGGTGAAGGCCATGAAGTGACACCAAAATCCAGGAAAACATTCCCTCCTTCCCGCCCAGCAGGAATGACCCACCTCAAACTGGTGTGGGAAACCCAGACTGGGGGAGAAGCCAGGGTTGTGCCACGCTGGGGCTGCAACATCAGCTGCTCCTTCCTCAACCCCCAGCACCGCGTGTCAGATGTTTTCCTTCCTCAAACAAGGAGAAAAACACGGCCAAGACACCCAGAAATCCCAAACTGAGCGCCGTGCCAGCTCCTGAGGAAGGGAGCTCCATCCCAGGATAAATTCCTGCACTCCAAGGTTGGATTTTTGTTGTTTTTTCTGGGGGAACGTTTTCGCACAAAGGGCATTTTTTTTGATGTGCGATTTGATTTTGCAAAATTCCCTGGAAGGAATTTAGAGCTCGATGGTTTTCTTTGATTTTCTATTGAGAAAAGAAATCCAAATCACTGGGTTTGCCAGAGATATGTGTTTTTTTTTCCTAGAAAGAGGAATTAATGTGGAATTACATCAGTTTTGCAGCCCGTTTCACACCCAGCCCCCAGCAGAGAGGAGCAGCCCCCACCTGACACTGCCAGAACTGAAATCCAAACCCCCAGCTGGAATCACGAGGATGGATTTGACAAAAAAAAAAACAACCCAAAAAAAAACAAACCTTGGAATGATGCTGGAACATCCCCTGCAAGCTGACAAAACTCACACAAAGCACAGAGAACACTCCGAGATTCCAGGCCCGAGTTATCCCTGGTTTGGAATGGACCAGATTTGCCAAAATCCAGGGAAAATTTCCAAGGAATTGGGATCGGCCAGGATGCAGCTGCTGTTTCATCACCATCAGGGCACGCTGAAAAACCTGGGAGAGGAGGTTTGGGTGGAGTTTTCCCAAAATCCACTGGAATCCAGCACCGAATCCCTGAACCTACTGCCACAGAGCACCAGAGAGGGGGGGAAAAAAATCCTCTCCACCTTTCCCAGCTCTGCCAACGTTTCCACCCAGACCAGGAATTCCTCAGGAATGGGATCAGGATTCCCTTGGCTGACAGGGAATCCCTTCTGTTCACTGCCTGACACCACAGCTTGGGAAATCCAGCCTGGATTCCACCATTCCCACCTGGACTCACAAATCCCACCCAGCAGGGCAGGAAGGATTTTTCCTCACCCCAAAAAAAACCCCAAAACTGCACCAGGGATGTTTTTCCAGGTGGAAAATATTTTTTTTCCAGTTGACTCCGAGGTTTCTTTCTGGATGGATGGGGAAATGCCTGGATGTGGGAACCTCTGGATTGGTTTGGAAAAGACCAGAATTGTGCAGATCAAGGAACAGTGGGCTGAACCCAACCTGGATGTGTTTTTCCTCGTGGATGGGAAGAGCTCTCCCTGCTTTCCCTGGGGGTTTCATGGATTTTCTCCGATCCACGGCTGCAGATGGATCTGGAGAATTCCCTGCAGGGTTTGCATCCAAAGGCCTTCTCCAATGTTCCAACTGGAAGTCTTCCCTCTGCTCCACAGATCCCAGGCTGGTTTGGGTGGGAAAGACTTGAAAATCCATCAAATTCCAGCCCCTCAGAGGCTGCTCCAAGCCCCATCCTGGGACACTTCCATGGACAGGGCAGGATTTCTTTTTTTTTTCATGGAGAAACCCCCTCCCAATCCTTGGCTGGTTGGTTAAAGGAGTGAAAAAATCACTTTTAGGAGTTGAAAAGCTGCAGGAAAGACTTTTTAGGAGGAAAAAAAAAAAGAAAAAGCATCCCAAGGAACAGGATTGGAATTTTGGGGGTCACTCCATGACCGGGCGGGACAATCCCGCTCACCTGAGGAAGATTTTGGGTTGAAAAAGACACAGAAAAGTGTCCGAGTGTTGGTTCTGGGTGGCTGAGGAACCTCCACGTTGTGGGAGCCCCGAGCATCCCTCAGGAACACCGAGATGGACTCCAGGAATCCAGGAGAATCCAGGAGATCCCAGTGCTCCCCCAGGGCCTGGAGCTCCGGTTGTTGCTATACCTCATCCTTCCCTTTTCCTTGGATCTTTCCCTTTTCCCACTTTTTCCATTCCTTTGGGACCCAGAGCTTGTGCACTTGGCCACATCCAGTTGTTCTTTGGGGTTTTTTTTTGGGTTTTTTGTTGGTTTTGTTTCCCTGTGGAACGAAAAGCAATCCATGATTGGGTTGGGCAGCTCCCAACCCTGCTCCCTTTGGGATTTGAGCCCAAGGTGAGGGAATCCCGGGGCTGGAGGGAGGATCCAGAGGGATCCCTGTGCCCCTTTTCCACCTTCCCTGTCCAGCAGCCCCTCCAGGGACTCCCCAAAACCCTCCCAGGGCTGGGCGAGGGCTCGACTCCAAAATCCAGCGCTGCTCCCGCCCCTGGGAGGGCACAGATCCCTCTCCAAAGCCCTTGGAAGGGGCACAAATCCCTTTCCAAACCCTTGGAAGGGCACAAATCCTTTTCCAAAGCCTTTGGAGGGACACAAATCCTTTTCCAATGTCCTTGGAAGGGCACAAATCCTTTTCCAAACCCTTGGAGGGGTACAAATCCTTTTCCAAAGCCCTTGGATGGGCACAAATCCCTTTCCAATGTCCTTGGAAGGGCACAAATCCCTCTCCAAAGCCCTTGGATGGGAACAAACCTTTTTCCAAGCCCTTGGAAAGGCACAAATCCTTTTCCAAAGCCCTTGGAGGGACACAAATCCTTTTCCAAAGCCCTTGGAAGGGCACAAATCCCTCTCCAAAGCCCTTGGATGGGAACAAATCCTTTTCCAAACCCTTGGAGGGGCACAAATCCCTGTCCAAAGCCCTTGGAAGGGCACAAATCCCTTTCCAAAGCCCTTGGAAGGGCACAAATCCCTCTCCAAAGCCCTTGGAAGGGCACAAATCCCACCCCAGGGAATATCCCAAAGGAATTCCCAATCCCAAGGGGGAGCCCCTGAATGTTCAGAGCACTTTGAAGTTGGTGGCCTTGTTTTCTTAAAGGGCTTTGATCTTTTCATGAAAGGAGAGAATCTTCCCCATCCCATCATCATCATCATCCTCCTCCTCCTCCTCCTCCCCAGCTCGGAATTCATCCCTGGAATGTTCAGGATGATCCAGGACTCTGGAATCTGTCATTAATCCCTCAAGTTTACACCTAAAAGGGGGAAAAGAAAGTTGGGAGTTTCTCCTGGAATTCAGGTCGGCAGCAGCACCGGGGGAATAAAAGCAGAGGGGGAGAACTCCAATGGACTTTTAGGAGTGGGCAAAGTGAAGTTTGGGAACGGTTATCCCATGGAAAAAAATATTCTGGATTTCCATTCCAAATGGAGGGATTTTATCCAGAATAAGGAATCTTTCAACCCAACTTTTAGGGGAATCAAAGGGAATTGTGGAATTCGACTGGTTTGGGTCCATTGAAAGTAAAATAAAAAGGGAATAAAAGGGTGGGAATGATGAAGGATTAAAGGAAAGGAGATGCTCCCAGAGCTCTGCCAGAAATTCCAAACCCTGGGAAGCCGAGGCTGAAAGGAGGGATGGGGGTGAAAGTGCAAAACCCCACAAGGATTTGAAAATCCCTCACATTTTAGCCTCCAACCCCCCAAAATCTGCAAGGAAAGGGATCACCAGGAGAGGGGGGGGGAAGTGTCAGAGCTTAATTAACCACGAGTTAATTGGCACTAAATGAGAAGGTGGCAGCTGAGGGGGGAGGCAGAGCCAGGGGAAGACTTCCCTTGGATCTTTCAGGGTTTCTGGGAGCGGATTTTAGGATTTCTGGGAGCAGAATTTAACAATTGATGCTGAACTGGGTTTAATGACAGATTCCTCCCATTCCACAACTCCCCAAAAAATCACCGGGCAAGGGGGGGGACCTGGAGCATCCTCGGAGCCCAAGAGCAGGGGATGGGTTTGGGATGGCTACAGAAAAAGTGGGAATATTTCCAAAAAAAAAAAAACGAGCAAATGGAATTTTCTACCTGTGTCCTGTCCTGTTTTCTATGTGTGTGGTCCTTTCTTAAATGTCCAACTCTTGTATTTTTGTGGTTTCTATCTGCGGGGCCGGCGGCTCGGAGGGCGCACGTTGTTTTGTAAAATATTCCTGACGTTTTCCTCCCTCCCCCCCCCAAAAAAAAACCAACACAAAACAAAGGGAGGAAAAGCTGAATTATTCACCTTTTAATTGGCTTTGCATGTACAGTATTGGGGCAGCAAGTGGAGATGATTAAAGCCAGCTTGAAAACTTTTTGCTTGTGCTTGAGTTGAGTTTTTTCCCCCCAAAAAATCATCCCATAACCTCTCATGGATACTCTGGGAAAGAGAGGAATGGAATAAATATTTATTTTTATTCTTTTTTTTCCATGGAAAAAGCAGGTTTGATTTGAGGAAAGAAATCCCATCATGAATAAAAGACCCCAAAACCTCCCTGGTTCCCAAATCCCCCTCCAGCTTCCCAGGAAAAATGGGGAGGGGCAGGAAAAATGGGAATGGGCAGGGTTGGGTGGGATTTTGGGATGAAATTCCCAGGGAAGCGGTGGCTGCTCCACCCCTGGAAGTGTCCAAAGGAAAAATCTGGGATGGGGAAAGGAGCAGGGGGTGGAATGGGACCCAAACCATCCTGCAATTCCCCAATTCTCTGATTTCCCCTGTTCCTTCACATTTTTGGACGAGCCTCCACAAGGTTTTGTTAAACCCGAGTTTAAAATGGTTGGAATAACGGAATTAAAGCTGGAATGAAATAATTTAATCCCAGCAGCTGCAGGAATTCTGCTCCACCTTCCCCCCCATGCCAAAGCTGAGGGGTTTGTATATAAAAGTGTCAACTTTGGATTCTTCCAGGCCTGGCTGTGCTCCCTCAGCTCCCTGGCATTTGGGACAGAGCCCAAAACCAGAGGGAAAATTTTTGGGCTGATTTTTGGGATGAAATTCCCTCAATTCCCACACCTGGAGTGACCACCAGCACCAGAGGAGTCCACTGCAATATTTTATTTGGGAATTTACATATCCACAGGAGAGAGCAGACCACAAGTCCGACTTCTTGCTGACTTTTGAAGCAGTTTTGGGTTCTACTGGAGATGAGAAAAGAAATCTGCCTAAGATTAAAATGTCCCAAGCGAGCCAGGAAAGGGAGGAACCAGGATTTTACACAGGAACGACGACGACGAGAATGAAACGAAACAGAAAAACAAAAAGATATGAAAAAAGTATAAATTAGGACGTCAGGATCATTTTTTAAAAGTGTAAGAAAACTTGCACAGGGCTCTGGGCCCCGGAGAATTAACTCTGGTTAAGATTGTTAACGGTGAAATGCCACCAAATCTTAACACCAGCCAGAAAATTCCCTGGGGAGTGCAAGTTTTTCACATTCCATCGGCTTTGCCCCCACTCTGGGCGAGATTCCTGCTTGCTCAGGGTGGGTGGGAGGGAGAGGGGCTTTTCCCAAGGACTTTGGTTCCAAGGAGGGTGGGAGCAGGGAGAGCTCCCCTCGAGGGAGGAGGTAGCAAGGCTTGCTTGCCCCTGGGCTCGGCTTCAATCCAGTTCCTCAGCACCAAACCAGTTCCCCATCCCAAAAAAAATTAAAACAAAAAAAATAAATCTAACACTGCAAGTTGAAGTGAGAAATCCCAGCTTTCTGGGCAGGATTCAGTCCAGATTTCCCAGTCCCACCTGTGCCCAGGTGCCCAGCAGGGCATCAAGTGCTACCCAGGAGCTCTGGAGGAGCTTTGTGCAGGGAGGTTTCCCCTCCCCTGTGTGCATTGACTGTGCTGAGGACGGGGCTGAGCTCGTGGTGGCGTGGCCACCCAGCTGTCCCCGCGGCTGTGACAGTGGAAAGGCAGAGATGGAGCTCAGGGATGGAAAAAAAAAGAAAAATATTCAGGTCGGGCTGGGTCCCCCCCCACCAAAACCTGAAAGCAAAAAACCCTGAATGTCTCATGGAGCAGGTTTGGAGAACAGAACAAAGGCAGAAATGGTCACGTGCGAGCGAGGGCTCATTTCCACAGCGGGGAGCTGAGGGAGGGGTTGCTGCCCTGGGCTGCTCCTCCTCCTCCTCCTCCTCCTCCTCCTCCCATGGACTGTCCATAGCCCATCATTCCGTTGGCTCCATAGAAGTTCATCCCAGCCATCTGCTGGGTCATCTGCAGATGGGACAGGAGAGAGGTCAGGGATGGGCCTGGACACTGCCCAGGGCTCCCAAAATCAGCAGAGCCCTCAAGGGGAGCAGGGGGTGGCTCCCCAGCATGGGGGGACTGCGGGATCCTCAGGATATCAGCAGGAATTTCCCCATGGAAAGGGTGAGCAGGACTAGGAATTGCGCAGGGAGGTTTGGAGTCTCCAGGAATGGGAGAATTTCAGGGCAGGAATTTCCCCATGGAAAAAGTGAACAGGACTAGGAATTGCCCAGGAAGGTGTGGAGTCCCCAGATATGAGAGGATTTCAGGGCAGGAATTTCCCCATGGAAAGGGTGGGCAGGCCTTGGAATTGCTCAGGGAATTTTGGAGTCCCCAGGTATGGGAGGACTTCAGGATCCTCAAGATATCAGCAGGAATTTCTCCATGGAAAGGGTGGGCAGGCCTTGGAACTGCTCAGGGAATTTTGGAGTCCCCAGATACGAGAGGATTTCAGGGCAGGCTGGACATCAGCAGGAATTTCCCCATGGAAAGAGTGAGGAGGACTAGGAATTGCCCAGGGAGGTTTGGTGTCCTCGGGTATGGGAGGATTTCAGGGCAGGAATTTCTCCATGGAAAGAGTGAGCAGGACTAGGAATTGCTCAGGGAATTTTGGAGTCCCCAGGTATGAGAGGATTTCAGGATACTCAAGATATCAGCAGGAATTTCCCCATGGAAAGGATGGGCAGGCCTTGGAATTGCCCAGGGAATTTTGGAGTCCCCAGCCCTGGAGGTGTCCATGGGGAGATGAGGCTGGGATTGGACTCAACCTCTGGAATTCTTCCCCACCCTGACCCATCCTGGGATCCTCAGGCTCTCCCACTTCCCCTCCAAGCCCACTTCAACCGATCCCAACCACAAACCCTCATTCCTCCCCTCCCCAACTCCCAGAAAAACCCTGGGGAACCCCTGCAGGAGCCTCCCCCTCACCTGGGCGAGGTTCCACTGCAGCTGCTGCGTCGGCTGCACCCCGTACACGGCCTGGGGCACGGCGGCCACGTAGCCGGGCTGCTGCGCCCCCATCATCCCGTTGGGAACACCCAGCACGTTGCCCACGTAGCCCGCGGGGATGGCCACGGGTGCCACCATGCCCGCAGCTCCGGGCTGGGCCAGCATGCCCACGGACGGGGCCATCAGGCCGCCCATCATGCTGCTGGAAGGGGGCACCCCCGGGAAGGCGGGGTAGGGAGCGGCGGGGTAGCCCAGCTGAGCCGGCGCCATGAACATCGCTCCTGGGAAAAGGCAGGGAGCGGGAAAACGGGTCAGGGCAGGGGCTGGGGGGCACAATTCCAGCCACAGCCCGGCTGGGGGTGGCCGGGCTGAGCTGCTCCTTGGGCTGCTCACGGCTCTCGACAAAGACGGAGAGGGAAGCTGGGCAGGAATGGGTTCCCAGTGCCAGAGGGTTGGGTTGGACATTGGGATGGAATTCCTTCCTCATTCCCAGTGCCAGAGGGTTGGGTTGGACATTGGGATGGAATTCCTTCCTCATTCCCAGTGCCAGAGGGTTGGGTTGGATATTGGGATGGAATTCCTCCCTCATTCCCAGTGCCAGAGGGTTGGGTTGGATACTGGGAGGGAATTCCTCCCTCATTCCCAGAGGACAGGTTTGGGTTGGATATTGGGATGGAATTCCTCCCTCATTCCCAGTGCCAGAGGGTTGGGTTGGACATTGGGATGGAATTCCTTCCTCATTCCCAGTGCCAGAGGGTTGGGTTGGACATTGGGATGGAATTCCTTCCTCATTCCCAGTGCCAGAGGGTTGGGTTGGATATTGGGATGGAATTCCTCCCTCATTCCCAGTGCCAGAGGGTTGGGTTGGACATTGGGATGGAATTCCTCCCTCATTCCCAGTGCCAGAGGGTTGGGTTGGACATTGGGATGGAATTCCTCCTTGATTCCCAGTGCCAGAGGGTTGGGTTGGATAATGGGATGGAATTCCTTCCTCATTCCCAGTGCCAGAGGGTTGGGTTGGATATTGGGATGGAATTCCTCCTTGATTCCCAGTGCCAGAGGGTTGGGTTGGATACTGGGATGGAATTCCTTCCTCATTCCCAGTGCCAGAGGGTTGGGTTGGATATTGGGATGGAATTCCTCCTTGATTCCCAGTGCCAGAGGGTTGGGTTGGATATTGGGATGGAATTCCTTCCTCATTCCCAGAGGACAGGTTTGGGTTGGATATTGGGATGGAATTCCTCCCCAATTCCCAGTGCCAGAGGACAGGGTTGGGTTGGATACTGGGAGGGAATTTTTCCTTGATTCCCAGTGCCAGAGGGTTGGGTTGGATATTGGGATGGAATTTCTCCCTGATCCCCAGAGCTAAAGGGCAGATTTGGGTTGGATACCGGGAGGGAATTCCTCCCTCATTCCCAGAGCTAAAGGGCAGGGCTGGGTATTGGGAAGGGACTCCTGCCTGATCCTCAGTGCCAGAGGACAGATTTGGGGTGGATACTGGGAGGGAATTCCTCCCCAGTTCCCAGTGCCAGAGGACAGGTTTGAGTTGGATATTGGGAAGGGATTCCTCCCCAGTTCCCCATGCTAAAGGGCAGATTTGAGTTGGATATTGGGAAGGAATTCTTCCCTGATTCCCAGTACTAAAGGGTTGCTATTGGATATTGGAAGGGATTCCTCCCCAATTCCCAGTGCTAAAGGACAGATTTGGGTTGGATATTGGGAGGGAATTCCTCCCTGTGAGGGACTGGAGTGGACTTCCCAGAGAAGCTGTGGCTGCCCCATCCCTGGAAACGCCCAAGGCCAGCTCTGGAGCAACCTGGGATGGTGGGAAGTGCATGGCTGGAACGGGATGAGCCTCACATTCCCTTCCCACCCATCCTGGGATTCTCAGGGATCACCCAATTCCCACTTCTCCTGAAGTCTGTCACTCCCAGGACACCCCCATGTCCCACCTCACCCAGGGTTACCTTGTGCTGGCACCTGGGACGTCTGGGAGCCATAGAGGGACAGGATGGAGTCTTTGGAGAGCTGCTTCTTCCCCACCTCCTCCCCTTTGCCTCCGGGCTCTGGGAACAGATTCAGATTCTCGGGAACGGAGCCGGCGCTTCCAGAGGTCGGCATGGAGCCAACAACCTGGGACAGACAGACAGACAGACAGGATCAGGGCAAAACCCAGCACCAGGGGGAAAGGGGAACATCCATCCACACATAGGGACGTGCTGGGATCATGGAAGAGGGACATTCCTCATTCTTCAGTGTGGAAGAGGGAGATTTCAGGATTTAATTAAGGGAAATTAGGTGAAGTAAGGTTTAGGGCAGACAAGACAACTGATGTGTGTTTGATGGTGAAACACTGGCACAGCATTCCCAGGTGTGGGAATGGAAGAGGGAGATTCCTCATTCTTCTATGTGGAAGAGGGAGATTTCAGGATTTAATTAAGGGAAATTTAGATGAAGCAAGGTTTAGGGGAATGGAAGAGGGAGATGGAAAATGGAAGAGGGAGATTCCTCATTCTTCTATGTGGAAGAGGGAGATTTCAGGATTTAATTAAGAAATTTAGATGAAGCAAGATTTAGGGGAATGGAAGAGGGAGATTCCTCATTCTTCAACATGGAGGAGGGCGATTTCAGAATTTAATGAAGAAATTTCGATGAAGCAAGATTTAGGGGAATGGAAGAGGGACATGGGAAATTGAAGAGGGACATTCCTCATTCTTCAATGTGGAAGAGGGAGATTTCAGGATTTAATTAAGGGAAATTAGGTGAAGCAAGGTTTAGGGCAGACGAGACAACTGATGTGTGTTTGATGGTGAAAAACTGGCACAGCATTTCCAGATGTGGGAATGGAAGAGGGAGATTCCTCATTCTTCTATGTGGAAGAGGGAGATTTCAGGATTTAATTAAGGGAAATTTAGATGAAGCAAGGTTTAGGGGAATGGAAGAGGGAGATGGGAAATGGAAGAAATGGAAGAGGGAGATTCCTCATTCTTCAAGGTGGAAGAGGGAAATTTCAGGATTTAATGAAGAAATTTAGATGAAGCAAGGTTTAGGGCAGAAAGTTGATCTGTGTGGTGAAAACAGTGGCACAGCATTCCCAGATGTGGGAATGGAAGAGGGAGATTCCTCATTCTTCTATGTGGAAGAGGGAGATTTCAGGATTTAATTAAGGGACATTTAGATGAAGCAAGGTTTAGGGGAATGGAAGAGGGAGATGGGAAATGGAAGAGGGAGATTCCTCATTCTTCAAGGTGGAAGAGGGAGATTTCAGGATTTAATTAAGGGACATTTAGATGAAGGAACATTCAGGGCAAACAGTTGATGTGTGTGGTGAAAACAGTGGCACAGCATTCCCAGATGTGGGAATGGAAGAGGGTTATTCTTCATCACTGAAGAGGGAGTTTCAGGATTTAATTAAGGGACATTTAGATGAAGGAACATTCAGGGCAGACAGTTGATGCGTGTGGTGAAAACAGTGGCACAGCTGTGGGAATGGAAGAGGGAGATTCCTCATTCTTCAACATGGAAGAGGGAGATTCCAGGATTTAATTAAGGGAAATCTAGATGAAGCAAGGTTTAGGGCAGACAGTGGTGAAAACACTGCATTCCCAGATGGATTCCCCATCCCTGGAAGTGCCCAAGGCCACCTTGGAGCACCCTGGCACAGTGCAGGATGTCCCTGCCCTTTGATGTCCCTTCCATCCCAAATGACCCGGTGGTTCCATGACACAACCAGGCTTTTCCAAGCCCCAGCACTCCCAGCTCACCTTCCTGGAGGAGTCTGAGCTGGATCCCACGGATGCAAAGAGGTCCAGGTCCTTCTCCAGGCTGCTGGGCCGGCCGTTGGTGACGGGCGTTGTCACCGGAGCGTCTGCAGGGACACAGAGATGCCCTGGCTGTGTCCCCAGCCTGGGGACACCTCTGGGGACACTGCCACCCTCCCAGAGACCTGACCCCCACCTCCCTCATCCCTCTGGAGCAGGATTTGGGAAGTGCCCCCAGGTCCTGTTTATCCCATAAAGCTCCAGCTGATCCTGGACACCAGGAGAAAGGGAAACACGTGGAAAACTCTTCCCAAGCTGAATATTCCTGGAATTGTTCACCTGACAGGGAAAATCAGCACTGGAACTCCTCAAATTCCCACAATTTTTACCTAATTGTGGAAATTATGGGAATTTGAGGAGCTCCAGCTGCTCCTGGAAAACCACAGGCTCCAGGAGAAAGGGAAACACGTTAAAAACTCTTCCCAAACTGAATATTCCTGGAATTGTTCATCTGACAGGAAAAATCAGCACTGAAACCCCTCAAATTCCCACAGTGTCTACATATAAAGCTCCAGCTGCTCCTGGAACACCACAGGCTCCAGGAGAAAGGGAAACACATGGAAAACTCTTCCCAAGCTGAATATTCCTGCAGGATTCCTGGAATTGTTCACCTGACAGGGAAAATCAGCACTGGAACCCCTCAAATTCCCACAATTTCCACAGCAATTTCTCTTACCCAGGCCCAGCAAGTCCATGACTGGCTCAGATTTGGGGGAACTTTTCCTGGATTGCTGCGTTTCATCCTTCTTTTGAGGCTGGGGGGGGAAAGAAACAACCACAAATCTTGTGCAGCTTTTGGGATCACTCTGAAATGGTTTTGCAAGATTTACAATGGTTTTTAATAAGATTAACCCTTAAAATCTCCTTTTTTTTTTTTCCCCAGCGGATTTAAGGCAAAAATAAATTAAAATTCTCTTTGCTCTCCCAAAATGAGAATTTAGAGCGAATATTTCCCGGTTTTTTTATGGTCAAATCCAAGCAGGCTCTAAAGCAGGGAGAAGCAGCTGCTGGAGCTGGAAAAACCAGCGGGGAAGAGCTGGATTCCAAGCTGCACATCTGCTCAGTGTCTGGGGAGCAGAGCAAAAACAAACTCCCACCAGCGACTCAAAGCACCCAGGGGCTGTGACTGAGGCCAGAAAAATGCTCCCAGAGGAGGCTGGAATCCCTCTGCTCTGCCCCAGGGTGGTTTTTCTTCCTGATCTTACCATTTTCACCTTCTCAAAGATGATGGGTTCCAGTTTTCTTTCTGACTCGTTGGTCCTTTTCCATTTGTCGTCCTTTTCTTTCTGTGAGGGGAAAAAAAAAAACAGGAACGTGAGGGGAAAATTTCTTGATTTCACCAAGAAAAAGCTCAAACCTGGTGCTGTTATTGATCTAAAAACCCTCAGATGTAAAATCCCTCCAAAACAGCTGAACTGGAGGTAAAATTTTGTGTTTTTCCTGCTGTGAGGAAGGAATTGGATAAAATCCTTCCAAGATCTCCTGCAATCATTATCCCTGATTTATTGCCTCCCTCTCCCATCCACACAAACCAAACAGCTCCAAGAGGGAAAAAATCAAGAATTGAAACAGTTTTGTTTTCTTTCTGTGAAGGAAAAACTCATTGGTAAAAAAATTCATGATTGCACCAAGAAAAAGCTCAAACCTGGTCCTATTACTGATCTAAACCCCCTCAGATCTAAAATCCCTCCAAACAGCTGAATTTGAGGTAAAATTTTGCATTTTTCCTGCTCTGAGGAAGGAATTGGATAAAATCCTTCCAAGGCCTCCTCCAATGTGTGACATCCATCCACACAAAGCAACCAGTGAGATGAAGAGGAGGGAAGAAAACAGGAATTTAAACCACCCAAGAAAATTCCAAACCCCTGAGCTCTGCCCTGTCTGTGATCCTGCTTTTTTTTCCCCTGGACAACCTGGAATATTCCCTGAATATTCCAGAATATTCCCAACAACAAAACCCACTCAGCATCTTCAAATCTCCTCAGGAATTCACTTCATGAAGCTCAAGCAGCCCTGGAGAAGGGATTTCTGCTGACACAGGAGAATATTTCAATGTATATTTTTCAATATTTTGTTTCAATCACAATTTTAGGCCTCCAGACTCACCCTGAAGGCGTTGATGTCGATGCTTCTGTCCATATATTTCTTCTTTTCATATTTATCCCGGATAAAACTCTCCACAGCTCTGCAGCAGCTGGTTAAGGACAAAGGATTCCAGAATAGAAGCCTTATTTGACAGGGAGGAACAAGGTACAGGCTGTAACTAAATTAAATCATTGTTTAAAGAGCATTTCCAGCAGTAACTTTCTTAAAATAATTTACTGCTGGATCCCAACTCAGTTTTTGCCCCTGGGTTATTTCAGGTTATTTCAGTGCTATAAAAAGGGAATTAAATCAGGATTTAAGCTCTCCAGTGTTTGTTTTGTTTGCCCAAGCATCCCTTCAGCACATTCAGATCACAGTGGTCACAACAGTATCCTGCACCTCAAAAAAACACCTCAGGTACCAGATTAACTCAAAAAGAATGAGGGCGGAAAGGTGTTTTTGTGGGTTTTTTTTTTTAGGTTCACATCATTCTATCCCTGCTTGCTCAGCGTTCTTGCAAGGTGGGAGTTACAGCTGAGGCATTAAAAATTCCATCAGAGAATTCCCAGCCTGGTTTGGGTTGGAAGGGACCTTAAATCCCATGGGCAGGGGCACCTTCCACTATCCCAAGTTCCATCCAGCCTGGGCAACACCTCCAGGGATGGGGCAGCCACGATTTTTTTGGGGGGAAATCCATTCCAGCCTCTCCTCACCCTCACAGGGAGGAATTCCTTCCCAAAATCCCAACTCTACCAAAATGCACCCTCTCCATCCTGTCCTTTGTAAATCATCTCTCTTGCAGCTCCTTCGGGTCCTGGAAGGCCACAATTAGGTCTCCATGGAGCCTTTGGAATATTCAGCACTTTGGAAAAGCCAACCCTCCCATTCCCTCCAAAACCTGCAGCTTTTGGGTTCACTCTGAAATGTCACAGATCTGAACGAGATAAATCCCACTGGAAAAAAGGGATTTTAAGGATTATTTTCCATCCCAGTGCACTTTTTTTTTCCATTTAAGCCAAAAATAAAAGCAAGATTCTCTTTGCTCTTCCAAAATGAGAATTTCAGAGTGAGTATTTCCCAGTTTTTTACTGTCCCAATCCAAGCAGGCTCTAAACTAGGAAGAAGCCTCCTGTGGTCACCTTGGTGTCCCAGTTCTCCACCCCAACCCCTTCATTTCCATTCCCTGCCCAAGGGAACCACTTCTCCTTCAGGGAGGTTTGACCACACAGATCCAGGATGGACATTTCCATGGAATTTCCACGTGTTTTTCCAGGAATAAAAAAGGATGCTGGTCTGTCTGGGGCAAGAGATAAATCCCACTGGAAAAAAAGGATTTTAAGGATCATTTTCCATCCCAGTGCATTTTTTTCCATTTAAGCCAAAAATAAAAGCAAAATTCTCTTTGAAATTCTCATTTTGGAAGAGCAGAGTGAATATTTCCCAGTTTTTTACTGTCCCAATCCAAGCAGGCCCTAAACTAGGAAGAAGCCTCCTGTGGTCACCTTGGTGTCCCATTTCTCCATCCCAACACCTTCATTCCCATTCCCTGCCCAAGGGAACCACTTCTCCTTCAGGGAGGTTTGGCCACACAGCTCCAGGATGGAAATTTCCATGGAATTTCCACGTTTTTCCCAGGAATAAAAAAGGATGCTGGTCTGTCTGGGGCCTCCGGAAGTTCTCGGGCAGGTAGGCTTCGTAGAGACGATTGGCTTTGCCATTCCCCATCTCCTGCACGCACTGAAATCCAAAAAAAAACTCCTTCAAATTCTCCTTTCCCAAAGATTAAAGCTCTCCCACAGCATCCCAGGCTGCCAAGGAAGAGAAATCCAGGGAAGGGAGATCCTCCTGGAAGTCACTTTTCACCCTCCAGGGGATGCTGAGGCCGCTGCTCCAATCCCCTCCCACCCCATTTGCCAATTCTAAGCAATTTTTAATCCAAGGCAGGATAAATATCCTGTTAGCAACCCCAAAATCCCTTCTGGAAGCACCTCCAGGGAAGCAGAGATTGGTAATTTATGAAACTTGCAGCTCCTTGAGCTTTACTCTCTGCTCTTTGTCCAACCTGGAATGAGGACATTTTATTGCTCTTTTCCCTCCCAACCTATCCCAGCTGGAATTCTTCTTCCTCCTCCACTTCCCCCATTTTTTTGGGCTATCCTAGTTTGGTTTATTTAAAAAAAAACCCCTCAGTGTATTACCCCAGCCCTCACCTGGATCTGTTCCTGTGTCCACTGGTCGAGGTTGACAGATTTGACCCTGGATATGTGAACTCCCAGGTTCCTGTGGATCCCAGCACAGCGGATGCAGATGAACACCCCAATATTCCAGGATGCCCATCGTGGCCCTGGAAAGAGACAAGAAAGTGTTTCCCACCAATCCCACCCTTTTTTATTTTTATTTTTTGCCTGGAGGAACTGGGAAACTGCACCAAGTGAACTGGGATTGAGGCCTTTGGATTCTCATCCAGGCTGGAAACTGGAATTCCACGTCAGGATGATGTTCCCAATCTTTATCCTTAGGAATTTATTGCCTCCCTCTTCCATCCACACAAACCAAACAGCTCCAAGAGGAAGAGGAAAGAAATCGGAAATTTAAACAGTTTTGTTGTCCTTTTCTTTTTGTGAGGGAAAAAGTTCCTGATTTCACAAAAACAAAGCTCAAACCTGGTGCTGTTACTGATCTAAAAACCCTCAGATCTAAAATCCCTCAGAAACAGCTGAATTTGAGGTAAATTTTTGCACTTTTCCTGCTCTGAGGAAGGAATTGGATAAATTCCTTCCAAGATCTCCTCCAATCATTATCCCTGGAGATTTCTTGCCTCCCTTTTCCATCCACAAAAATCAAACAGTTCCAGGAGGGAAAAAAATCAGGAATTTAAAGAGTTTTGTTGCCCTTTTCTTTCTATGAGGGAAAAACTCACTGACATGAGGGGAAAAGTTCCTGATTTCACCAAGAAAAAGCTCAACCCTGGTGCTGTTACTGATCTAAAAACCCTCAGATGTAAAATCCCTCCAAAACAGCTGAATTTGAGGTAAATTTTTGCACTTTTCCTGCTCTGAGGAAGGAATTGGATAAAATCCTTCCAAGATCTCCTCCAATCATTATCCCTGGAGATTTATTGCCTCCCTTTTCCCATCCACACAAGAAGAGGCAGGAAAACAGGAATTTAACCCCCCCCAAAAAAACTCCAACCCCCTGAGCTCTGTGATCCGGCTTTTTTTCCTTTTATTTTTCCTGGATAACTCAGCTCCAGAATATTTCCTACAGCAAAAAAAACCCCAAAAAACCAAAAAACAAAACACTCAGCATCTTCAAATCTCCTCAGTGCAGGGCAGGAATTCCCAGCTGAGCCAGGGCCAAGCACTGAACCCAGGATTTGGCCCCAAAACCCAAGGAATGATCAGTTCACTCCAGTTTCCACAGCTCTGATGGACATTATTTGCTTTTCCTGGGTCAAAAATAAAATAAAGGCATTGATTAAGGTCAGACATTCCTGGTTTTCATGCAGGACAGCTCCAAGGTGTGCATGGGAGATCATGCCAGGGATCAAAAAAAACCAAAAAACATCCACAAGGGAAAGATTAAGGAGCTCAGATGGACTCAGGAATCCCAGCAGGGCATACAGAGATCCACAGGAATTCCCACCCCTCTCCCAGACCCTCGATCCTGAATATTTTAGGAATATTTTAAAATGAAACCCTTTCCTCCCAGCTCCCAGCACAAACTGGCGTCCCAGTGCATGAGAAACTGGGAAAACACAGAATTAGGGATCCAACAGCCTCTCCAGCAGCCCCTTTTTTTTTCCAGACATTCTTCTGGATGATGAAGAGTTCTCCTGCTTTTCTTGCCACAGCTAAAATAGCAGAGCCTCGAGTTAATGAGAGGGAGGTGGGAGGGGGAAAGTGTAATTTCGAAGCCCTAAAAAAGCAGTGCTGTATTGGAGATGCTGTTAACAGTTTAATTCCTGTTCCTGGGGAAAAGCCTGGAGCATACTGAGGGATTTGGAGCTGATAATGCACTCAGGGACCCTTCCAGAGCACGGGTATCCAACCTCTAACAGGTAACTCCAGCACCTCTTCCATGGAATTCACTTTAAAAATGCCTTTATTAAGTTTTCTGACCTTTCCTGCCATTATTTGCTGTTTTTTCCCTCTCCAGGAGTGGCCTTTGGGAATGAGATCAATTTAATGGAGCTGAGAAATTCACTTCCCAGACACTCTTGCCTACACCTCAGTCCCTTTATTACCTCCTTTATTATCAAAGCAAAACCCACAACTTCAGCACCAAAAAATTGGGAATAAAACCTTCAGCCAGGATCCTTCCTGTGATTCCTACATGGAATTCTCTCCCAGATCCACCCCCAAGGGCTCTAACGTGAGACCGCTGGCAGGATTATCATGAGATTCAAGGTTAGATTTAAAACTCCAGATAAATTTAGCCTTGATAGGACTAAAAGGATTAATGGGCAGCTCCTGGAGTAATCAGCTCACTGGGTTTGTCACATGGACCAGCTCAGGCCACCACAACCTCCCACTCAAACATGACTCAGGGGGAATGTCACAGCCTCCTGCTGCTCCAGTGTCCCCTCAGGGGGCTGGGACAGCAAGGGGACCACATCTGGAATGTGCTGCAACTCTTAAATCCAAGATGGAGCAGCTTGGTTCTATTGAAATGAAAATGAATATTTTGGGGGTGTTTTTGAAGCCCTCCCAGCAATAAATTCATTACACAACCAGGGGTGAGCTGTTCCCTGGGGAGATTCCAGCTGGGATTGATTTGGGTGTCCTTGCACCCAGCCAGAAGGTGCTGCAGGAAAGGTTTGAAACCTGCAGGGAACTTGGGGGATGTGGGGTTGGTTTTCACAGATTGCAACCCCAGAGCCACACAGGGAGGAAATCTGAATTTCCCCAAAAAAACTCCCTAATCCTGATGGGGTCAGGTCGGACCCAACACCCTCCAATACCCCCATTCCCGGACACCCAGCTGAACTAAACCAACACTTTAACCTTCAAATGCCTTCTAAAAATGTTCTTTTTAAAATGTCTCCTAAAGCCCTGAGGTTGTGGGAGGGAGGGGAAGGGTTTGGTGCAGATGTAAACAACCTCCCACTTCCCTCTTTGGAGCAGCTCACACTGGAACATCTCCCACTAAAAAAATCTCCCTGCAAGTGGCCCAGCAGCTCAGATTTTGCTTTTTAGGGCTTTTTGCAGGTATTTCCCCAGGGTTTCACAGCTCTTTTCAAGGTGATTTGACTGGAAAAAGCTCCAGGTGGCATCTCCAGATGTGACTTTCACCCCGTGCTGCTGCTTTTCACTTCCCCAAAACTCAACTCTGCAGCAGCTTCAGTGATAAAAGGGGGAAAAAACGCCTGGGTTGGAGTTTTCTGAGAAAAATGGGTTTATATCAATAAATAACAACGGGGCAGCTTTAATCAGCACTGCAGAGCTGCCTGGGGGAATTATCACCCCTCACAAAAAGTGGGCACACCCTGATACCCATCACTAACTGAGGACAGGGCACCTCACCCTCCTGGCTCAGGGAATTACGGATTCATTTATCTCCCAGAGGGTTGAAGACAAGGCCAACAGAAACATTCAGCTCCTTAAACCACTAACAAAAATTTGTTTCTTGCGTGAATCCTCTGGGTGATGTTCTAAAATCGATTCCCCTGAGGAAAATTGGGAGTTTGCTCCAGGGCCAGCCTTGCCTGGTGCTGCCACCACTTCTGTCTCAGCGTTATGATGATTTTCTGATGCTAGGGGTGATTTTAACACCCATGGAAAGCAAAATCACCTGGCACCAACCCTGCTCTGCTCAAAGTTTGTGGAGCTTCACCTCAGGCCTGCACAAATCCCTCCTGGATTGAAGGAAACACCAATTTGGAGTGAGAATCCCAACATTTTCCAGAGCCTGGCTGCCCACTGAGCAGATTTGGGTTGCTCAGACCCCTTAGGGATGCACTCCCAGCCTGGGAGGAGGATCACAAACCCCAAAGCCCTTGCTCAGTGGATTTTCATTCCCAGTTTTCCTGAACATTCCCAAGGGAGGAGGATCCAGCAGGGATTCAGAGCTTTAGGGGTGATTTTAACATCCATGGAAAGCAAAATCACCTGGCACCAACCCTGCTCTGCTCAAAGTTCATGGAGCTTCACCTCAGGCCTGCACAAATCCCTCCTGGATTGAAGGAAACACCAATTTGGAGTGAGAATCCCAACATTTTCCAGAGCCTGGATGCCCCTGAGCTCTGGCACAAGGTTTGGGTTGGCTCAGACCCCTTTGGGATGCACAAACCCCAAAGCATCCCTTGCTCAGTGGATTTTCATTCCAAATTTCCCTGAATATTCCCAAAGGAGGAGGATCCAGCAGGGATTCAGAGCCCAGCTCCAGGAGACAATTCCAGAGCCTGTTTTACATCCCAGCCTGTCAAAACAAACTCCACACATACCAAGCTGCTCGTGCCAGCTCCAGTCCCCATCTAATGCTGCTCATTAATGCTCCAAGGGCTGCTGAATAATCTGAATGACTGAAAAGGATCCTAATTCCCTTTAAAACCCCCAGCCTAATTCCCTTTTCAACTCCCAGCCCCAGGAGCCTGCTCCAAATGAGTCACTTGCTCCAAGTTCACAGCCTGGAGTGGTTTTAATTGAGGGGATTCACTGCTCACCCTTCACTCAGGCACCAAATTCTGGCCCAAGTTCCTGAGGCAACTTTTTTTTTTTTGCTGTAATAACTCTGCAGAAAGCATTTAAAAATAAACCAGGAGCTGGCTGCAAAACCACAGCTCCTTGGAAAAGGAAGAGCAGGGAAAAAATTAAAAAAAAAAAAAGCTGCTTCCATGGGCAGGATTGAGGGAGCATCAGAATTGAAATATTCCCAGTGGAAAATGAGCAGCTTCTTCCATGGATCCTAAAAAATGCTCCATGTCTGGCTGTGGAACCATCCAGCTGAGGAAAAGGGATGTGGGGAATTCTCCCTGGAAGAAGAAAATCCCTGCCAGGGGTTATCCACACCCTCAGCTTTTCAGCAGGGACAAATTTCCTCGAGTCCAAGCTGAATAATCCAAATTTTTTTTTGCAGAGTCAAAGGGGGAAAGAAGTCAGGATCCAAGAGGTTCCTCTGCTTTGTGGTTTCCATGTTTTGGAACGAAATTGCTCAAGGATTTTCTGCCATTCATCAGCTCAGAGCTGTGACAAAACCTCTCTTGCGAAACAACTTCCTCTGCTCTTTGCTGGAAATTAATCTGCACGTCCAGGACTTGGGGCAACCTAAGGAAACTCCAAAAACCCACGAGGAAAAGGGATGTGGGGAATTCTCCCTGGAATAAGAAAATCCCTGCCAGGGGTTATCCACACCTCGAGTCCAAGCTGAATAAACCAAATTTGTTTTGCAGAGTCAAAGGGGGAAAGAAGTCAGGATCCAAGAGGTTCCTGTGCCTTGTGGTTTCCTTGTTCTGGAAAGAAATTGCTCAAGGATTTTCTGCCATTCATCAGCTCAGAGCTGTGACAAAACCTCCCTTGCAAAACAACTTCCTCTGCTCTTTGCTGGAAATGTCTATTCTGCACTTCCAGGAGTTGGGGGGAACCTAAAGAAAACCCCAAAAACCCACGAGGAAAAGGGATGTGGGGAATTCTCCCTGGAATATGGAATAAGAAAATCCCTGCCAGGGGTTATCCACACCCTCAGCTTTTCAGCAGGGACAAATTTCCTCGAGTGCAAGCTGAATAATCCAATTTTTTCTGCAGAGTCAAAGGGGGAAAGAAGTCAGGATCCAAGAGGTTCCTCTGCTTTGTGGTTTCCATGTTCTGGAAAGAAATTGCTCAAGGATTTTCTGCCATTCATCTGCTCAGAGCTGTGACAAAACCTCTCTTGCGAACCAACTTCCTCTGCTCTTTGCTGGAAATTATTCTGCACTTCCAGGAGTTGGGGGAACCTAAGGAAACTCCAAAATCCCATTTAAATGATGTTATTGAGTTATTAACATTATAAATAACCGAGCTGAGCGTGGATCCTGCTGCAGGGATCAGGGATCCACCTGGGATTTGGGATTAATCCCGGCTGCACTCCCAGATTCAGGCCCAGACTGAGGGATTTGTGCAGCTCTCAGGGGATGCTAAAGCCAAACCCCCCCACAAAAGGTGTTTGAGAAAAATCTACACCTGATCAAGCAGTGAAATCACAAAAAAAAAAATCAGATTTATCCCATCCTTTGAAAGAAGAAAGGGCTGTTTGGGGATTTTATTTTCCTTTTTTTTTTCTCCCACACTGCAATTACAGGCCTCAACCACATTTTGCAAGAAAAACAAAGGTGCTGCCTCTGATTCCTGCCAGAAAATCTTCCAGTTTAGCAAAAAATATCCAATATTTGAGGGCCTTGTGGCCTTGAAGCCCAAGATTTGTGTGGTTTTGGGTAAAGATGAGCAGTTTTATCACTGCTACCGTGGTGTTCTTTGAAGTGCAGGTGGAGGAAATGAGAATTTCTGTGAACAGCAGGGTGGGGCTTTCCTGCTGCTGCAGAAAAGGGGTTGGATGTTCCTCCAGTCAATAAAAAAGGTGACAGGGACAATTTCAAGCAGTTTTATCACCAGGATCCATGAAAAACAACTGGGTGGCATCATCAACACTTAAAAATATAAATACACAGCTTAAAAATATAAATACACATCAAAAAAAATACAAATCAGTTCCACAATCCATGGATTTCCTGTGGCATCATTGTTTTTGGAGCAAAACCACACATCAGCCAGTCCTAGAAATTGCAGATTCCAAGGAGGTCTGAATTCCCATGAAATGGAAATAATTTAGGGGATAGGTGCACCTGTAAACAGAGCAGCAGGGTGGAAGCTCTGCCATCACCGAGTTGGCTTCTGATGCTGTAAACAGAATTTTGCTGCTTTTTAAGATGCTCTTAATTCATCACTTAGTATTGAAAATATTTAGACTCTGTTTTCCAATTTCATTTTCATGATGTTTTAGAAGCCACCAAGTCCTTAGCAAAGCTCTAAGCAGAGGAAGGGCCTGGGTGAGTTTTTGATGGATTGAGAATTTTTTTCAGTATCTACAGCTAAACGTGATAATCATAATAATCTGAATTAATATCTTCATTATAATAACACTGATTTTCAGCATCATGAGCTAAACATCCCTTGAAATTCCTAGGAAAAGGGACAGGAAGGAACGGCATATATTACCAAAAATTGAGAAAAAACAATTTATTAAGGCCTGAATTAATATCTTGATTATAATCATATTGAATTAATATCTGAATTAGTATCTTGATTATAATAATACTGATTTTCAGCATCATGAGCTAAACATCCCTTGAAATTCCTAGGGAAAGGGGCAGGAAGGAACGGCATATATTACCAACAATAGAGAAAAACCAATTTATTAAGGCCCAGGTAAACCCAGCCTCGCACTCACTGCTCCCAGTTCAAGCCAGCTCCTCCTCAAAGCTCCAGTTTTGTCCCAGATTTCCTGGGACACAGGGAACAATCCCTACCAGGGACCAACCTGAAGGAGCCCTGAGCTATTCCTGACTTTTTGCTCGCTTTCAAGACCTACTTTGCATTTTGGAGCACGAGCTCCCCTTGCACTGCAGCTGCCATTTCCTTACATAACTCCTGGCAGTTTCTATAGGAACAAACTTTACTCCAGCTGGGAATCACGTGGGGTTTTGGGGTTTTTTTTGGGAAGGGGGGGAATTTTCTTAAATTTTCTTTTCCCAGGTGGGTCAGCACAGAGAGCCCAGGTGCTGCTGCTGCTCTGAGGATTATCCCTATTTCTGGCAGATGTAGGGACTCAGAGCTCTGCTTAAAAGGGATCTTCCTCCAACTAATTCCACACTAAATCCCTGTTGGGAGCTCTGATGCTTTTTTCCCCTTGCTTGAGTGGGAAGTTCCAGCTCCAGGGCAGGCTCAGGGTGGACAGAGCTGAGTTTTACCCTGCTGAGGTGAAGATTCCAGAGGGATAAAGTGAATTTTGGAGCGTTTCCACTCCCTTTGTGCACCAGATCTGCAGGAAAGCAGAATAATGGAAGATCCCAGAATATTGTGAGGAGAAAGGCTGAGCTTTCTCCTCATCCCAGATTTCCTAAGCTGAGCTGAGCAGTTCCAGCCCCTCCAGTTTAGGTTTTGGAAGGCACAGGCTGCACCACTGCCCCTCCATCAGCATTGCCATCCTCATCCTCCTCCAGCTCCAGGCAGGCTCAGGGTGGACAGAGCTGTGTCCTCTCCCAGTGTTACCCTGATGAGGTGAAGATTCCAGAGGGATAAATTGAATTTTGGATCCCTTTGTGCACCAGATCTGAACTGGGGGAGAGCAGGAAAGCAGAATAATGGAAGATCCCAGAATATTGTTGCAAGATTCCCTTGCCTAAAGCTGAGCTTTCTCCTCATCCCAGATTTCCTAAGCTGAGCTGAGCAGTTCCAGCCCCATCACTTTGGGTTTTTGCTGCACCACTGCCCCTCCATCAGCATTGCCATCCTCATCCTCCTCCAGCTCCAGGCAGGCTCAGGGTGGACAGAGCTGTGTCCTCTCCCAGTTTTACCCTGATGAGGTGAAGATTCCAGAAGGATAAATTGAATTTTGGAGCGTTTCCACTCCCTTTGTGCACCAGATCTGCAGGAAAGCAGAATAATGGAAGATCCCAGAATATTGTGGCTGCAGCTGAGGATTTAAATGAACACACAACCCACATGGATCCCTCTGGAAAGATTCCCTTGCCTAAAGCTGAGCTTTCTCCTCATCCCAGATTTCCTAAGCCGAGCTGAGCAGTTCCAGCCCCATCACTTTGGGTTTTTGCTGCACCACTCCCCCTCCATCAGCATTGCCATCCTCATCCTCCTTCCTCCCATGCAGCTGTTCCAGCAGCTATTTAAAAAGTTCCTCTTGGAATTGCTCTGCCTGCAAAGGGAACTCAGCTGCAGCTCAAGAGGCTGCTGGAGGAGGAGGAGTTGAGTCACGCAGATTTTCAGGGAATATTTGCTTGGGATTAACAGGAGTTAGGCTGGACTAAAGCAGCTCCCCCCATAAGATAATTCCCAAATTCCACTAGAAATCAGCGTCCCCACACCACCTACTCCACCCCAAGCTTCTCCCCTTTCCCATCCCATATTTACCCATCTCTGGGCAGGGATTTCCCCAATCACCAATCATTTGGGATTTTCCCCAAAACACCTTTTGATTTTCTTTTCTTTATTTTTGGTGAAGAATTAAACCTGAATTTATGCCGTGTTCAGCAGCACTCCTCCCACCTCATCCCTCAGGATACAAGGGATGGATTTAGGCCTGGAACCCATGGATCTCACAAGGCAAAGGGATGAAGGGAAGAGCCAGACAGACCAGGGGGGAGCACAGGGCAACCTGAAATCCCTGGGGGAATTTCAACATCCACAGAAAGCAAAATCACCTGGCACCAACCCTGCTCTGACGAAGTTTGTGGAGCTTCACCTCAGGCCTGCACCAATCCCTCCTGGATTGAAGGAAACACCAGTTTGGAAGTGAGAATGTCACATTTTTTTCGGACCCATGGATCTCACAAGACAAAAGGGATGAAGGGAAGAACCAGACAGAGCAAGGGGGAGCACAGGGCAACCTGAACCTCTGGGAAACCTCTGGGCTCTGCTCCAACGTCACCACCCCGGGATCCACGGAGCCTGCTGGATGCATGGATGGGACTGGAGAGCACAGGGAAGAATTTGGGAGAAGGAGAGAACCAACCCCAATGAGCTGTAGGAGCAGCGACGAATCCGCTCGGTGGAATTTCTCGATGGGAATTTTTCAAATCCCGATGGAGATTTCCCCTCCCTCAGCCATCCCAGCTCCAGGCTCTCACATTCCAGGCAGGGAATGTGCTGCTGGATGCTCTGTCATCTCTCAGACACGCACACAGGGAGCAGCAGCACCACAGCCACCCTTGGGATGGCACCAGCAGCAAAAATCCCAAAAATGCCCAGCAAGTGCTGCTCTCTCCAGGTGTTTGAGAGGATTAGAACTCAGCTCTCCCAGCTCCCCCAAGCACGAGGTTGGCAACAAAAAGAGGAAGAGAGCGAAGAGATTTCACCCAATTTCCTGCAAAACAACAACAACTCCGAGCGGTTTTTGCAGCAGCGAAACCACCCTGAGATTTCACAGGGTCTCACAGTGGCTGGGGTGGGAAGGACCTTAAAGCTCATTTAATTCACCTCTGCTGTGGGCAAGGGACATTTCTCACTGTCCCAGCCAGCCCAGGCTCCTTTCCATGGGCAGAGTGGGATGGTGCAGGAGGAACATCAGGACTTCCTTGGCATCGGAGCTGGGAGAGCTCCACGTTCACCAAAAATACCAAAACTGCCCCAAAACTGCAAGAACTCCTTAGGGCTTCAGGCAGAGAGAGCTCCATTCACCAAAAATACCAAAAATGCCTCAAAACTGCAGCAATTCCTTGGAGCTGCAGGCAGAGACAGCTCCATTCACCAAAACTGCCCCAAAACTTCAAGAATTCCTTGGAGCTTCAGGCAGAAACAGCTCCACTCACCAAAAGTACCAAAACTGCCCCAAAACTGCACAATTCTCCCTGGAAACTCTGGGCAGAGAGAGCTCCATTCACCAAAACTGCCCCAAAACTGCAGGAATTCCTTGGAGCTCCAGGCAGAAACAGCTCCCATGGTACCACGTTGATCAAAAGTACCCAAACTGCCCCAAAACTGCAGCAAATCCTTGGAACTCTGGGCAGAAACTGCTCCATTCACCAAAAGTACCAAAACTGCCCCAAAACTGCAGCAAATTCTTGGAGCTCTGGGCAGAAACTGCTCCATTCACCAAAAGTACCAAAACTGTCCCAAAACTGCAGGAACTCCTTAGGGCTTCAGGCAGAGAGAGCTCCCATGGCACCACATTGATCAAAAGTACCAAAACTGCCCCAAAACTGCAGCAAATCCTTGGAGCTTCAGGCAGAGACAACTCCATTCACCAGAAGTACCCAAACTGCCCCAAAACTGCAGCAAATCCCTGGAGCTCTGGGCAGAGCCAGCTCCTGTGGCCGCCCATGCCCTGGAGGAGGAGATTTCCCACTGCCAGGGATCTCATTAGTGCAGGGGGTAATTAATTAGTGGATCAGATAGCTGGGGGACAGCCCCAGGCTGCTCTCCAGGATCGCTGCAATCCCAGTTCCCAGCCAGGAGCTTTGGAAAGGCTCAACTCCACACCAGAGCTTGATTAAAATGATAATAATTAATGAACTGGGATTCTGACCAGGAGAAGCTCCATCCCCCTGAGCTGTGGGGTTGAATTTATTGAATTTATTCCCATTTTGGTGGAATTTGCCCTCTCCCAGGCCCGGGAGTTGAGATAAAGGAGATATTTCTGCCCTCCAGGAGGTGCCAAGAGATAAAGGATTGGCACAGGGGAGGAACATCCCGATCTCCAGCACCACCTTCATCCCAAAGCCAGGTGAGAAGGACGAGGTTCTTGTGGTTTGGGGTGAAAAGAAATCCTAAATTCTCTCATTCTGAAGGTTGTTGCAGTTTTGGAGGGCACGCTGAGGTGACCAAGCCCTTTGTTTACAGATGGATTTGGCCAATCCCTCCTCCAAGTTCAATTCCAGCAGCTCTTGGGAAACAGAGGCTCAAGTCCAGATCTCCAAGAGATTATGGCAGCTCATTAAAACAGGATTTTAGGCAACTTGAACTCTTTTTTGCTGCAGGAAAAACAAAGCAGCAAGCACAGGGGAACAAGGAACGGTTTCATTCCTTTGTTTTATCTTTTGGAATTCAAACATTTCCTCTCTCAGGGTGATAACACACCTTGGAATGAGAAAAAACATGGAATGGTTTGGGTTGGGAGGGACCTTAAAGCTCCTCCTGTCCCTTCCACTATCCCAGGTTGGCCTTGAACAATCCCAGGGATGGGGAAGCCACAGATTCCCGTGCCAGGGCCTCACCAAGGGGAAATCCAGGTGGGAAAGGAGAAAATGACAAAAAATCTGAATTCCTCCAGCGGGTCCATGATGCCAGGGTGAGGTCACAGCTCCCTCCCTGTGCTCACGGCATTCCAGGGGACAGGATGGGACTCCCCGGCTGGAATTCCCTCAATTCCACATCAGGTCCATCTTCATCTCCCTTTCAGGAGAGTCCCCCACCCACCCTGGGGTATTTCCTGGGATTCCCACAGGGGAATTTGGAGTTTGGGAACCTCAGCTCCTCCCGGTGCGACTCGCACCAAACCCAGCGGGGCTGCGGCCAAAAATCTGGGTGATTTCTGCCCAAAAGCACCGTGTTCTTTCCCCCAAACCCACCCTGTTGTGCTGCCAAAACCACGGCGTTCTTCTCCCCAAAACCACGGCGTTCTTCTCCCCAAAACCACGGCGTTCTTCTCCCCCAAAACCACGGCGTTCTTCTCCCCCAAAACCACGGCGTTCTTCTCCCCAAAACCACGGCGTTCTGCTCCCCAAAACCACCCTGCTCTCTCCCCCAAACCACCCTGTTCTCTCCCCCAAAACCACCCTGTTCTCTTCCCCAAAACCACCCTGTTCTCTCCCCAAAACCACCCTGTTCTCTCCCCAAAACCACGGCGTTCTGCTCCCCAAAACCACCCTGTTCTCTCCCCCAAAACCACCCTGTTCTCTCCCCCAAAACCACCCTCCTCTCTCCCCCAAAACGCATCCTGTTCTCCCCTCTCGAACCACGGAGTCCTTCCCCCTAAAAACCACCGGGTTCTTTCCTCCAAACCCACCGTGTTGTGCCCCTAAAACCACCCCATTCTCTTCCCCAAAACCATCCTGTTCTCCCCCTCAAACCACGGAGTTCTCTTCCCTAAAACCACCGGGTTCTTTCTGTCAAAACCACCGGGTTATTGCCCCCCAAAACCACCGGGTTATTGCCCCCAAAACCACCGGGTTCTCTGCCCCAAACCCATCCAGTTCTTGCCCCCAAACCCGCCCCGTTCTTTCCCTCAAGATCACCCCATTCTCCCACCCAAAACCATCCTGTTCTCCCTCTCAAACCACGGAGTTCTTCCCCCTAAAAACCACCGGGTTCTTTCCCCTAAATCCACCCTATTCTCGCCCAAAAACCACCCTGTTCTCTGCCCCAAACCCGCCCCGTTCTTGCCCTCGGACCCCTCCGTTCTCTACCCCAAACCCGCCCCGTTCTTGCCCCCAGACCCGCCCCGTTCTTGCCCCCAGACCCGCCCCGTTCTTGCCCCCAAACCCGCCCCGTTCTTGCCCCCAAACCCCGCCCCGTTCTTGCCCCCAAATCCCTCCGTTCTCTGCCCCGGACTCGCCCCGTTCTTGCCCCCAGACCTGCCCCGTTCTTGCCCCCAAACCCGCCCCGTTCTTGCCCCCAAATCCCTCCGTTCTCTGCCCCGGACTCGCCCCGTTCTTGCCCCCAGACCCGCCCCGTTCTTGCCCCGGGACCCCTCCGTTCTCTCCCCCGAGCCCCCCGGGCTGGCTCAGCCTCTTCCCCCGCACAACCCCGGGAACCGCCGGGCCAGCACCGCTGTCCCCCCCGCCACCACCGCAGCGCTCCCCTCAGCCTCCAACCCCGCGGCACCCACCCGGGGGTGTCCAACCCTCAGCGGAGCGGCCGCACCGGGGAGCACCGAGCGGCGAGGCCGGTGCGGTTGAGGGGGGGGGGGGGGTGCATCCGGTGCGGCGCGGGCTCCGCAGGCCCCGCCGCCCATCCGCGCTACCTTTGGCCTGGCAGTCGGCGCAGAACTTGTTCTCGTCCTCGGCCAGCAGCCCGGCCAGCACCGCCTGGTAGCGCTCCACGTCCCGCACCGATTTTCCCGTCATGGCGCGGCCGGCGCTGCCCGCCCGCGGGTCACGGCCGGCCCGCCCGCTTCCTGCTTCCGCTATGGGCGGGGCTACGCCCGGGGGAGGAGCCAATCAGCGCCGGCCCAGCGCGGCGACGCCCCCGCCGCGCGCCGGCGGTGCTGGGCGGTGATTGGTTGCGGCGCGAGGGCGGAAGCCAATGGGGAGGGAAGGGGCGGGGCCAGCGCGGGTATGAATGGGGAGGGTCACGTGATGAGAGTGGGGGGACAATGGGGGACAATGGGGGGGGACAGGCCGGGGGAGGGGGATTTTGGGGGGTTCCGAGGGGCTGGA
>JBBFKN010000232.1:0-66776 GCA_039654755.1 Calcarius lapponicus
TGCCTTCCTGGAAGAGTTCCTCTGGGCTTAGTTCCTCTTTTTTCAGCTGTTCCCAGCAGAAGGGCCGGTTAAAAGGGCAGCAGGAGCTCTTGATGCTGCGGGGAAGAGGAAGGAGGAAGCGAGATGCGGAGAGTTCAGTGAGAGCAGGGATGCGCCTGGGGCAGCAGGAGCCCGGGCAGGGCAGGGGGACAGAGGGACAGGGGGACAGGGGGACAGGGGACAGGGGGACAGGGGGACAGGGGGACGGGGGCACAGGGGGACAGGGGGACATGGGGACATGGGGACAGAGGGACAGAGGGACAGGGGGACAGGGACACAGGGGGACAGGGGGACAGAGGGACAGGGGACAGGGGGACAGGGGGACGGGGGGACGGGGGGACAGGGGGACAGGGGGGACAGGGGACAGGGGGGACAGGGGACATGGGGACAGGGGGACAGGGGGACGGGGGGGACGGGGGGACGGGGGGACGGGGGGGACAGGGGGACAGGGGGACAGGGGACAGGGGGGACATGGGGACAGGGGGACAGGGGGACAGGGGACAGGGGGACAGGGAACAGGGGGACAGGGGGACAGGGGACAGGGGGACAGGGGGACATGGGGATATGGGGGACAGGGGACAGGGGAACAGGGGACAGGGGGACAGGGGACAGGGGACAGGGGGACAGGGGGACAGGGGGACAGGGGACAGGGGGACAGGGGGACAGGGGGACGGGGGCACAGGGGGACAGGGGGACATGGGGACATGGGGACAGAGGGACAGAGGGACAGGGGGACAGGGGAAGAGGGGGACAGGGGGGACAGGGGGACAGGGGGACATGGGGACAGGGGACAGGGGGACAGGGGACAGGGGGACAGGGGGACAGGGGGACAGGGGGACAGGGGGACAGAGGACAGGGGGACAGGGGACAGGGGGACAGGGGGACAGGGGGACAGGGGGACAGGGGACAGGGGATATGGGGACAGGGGGACAGGGGGACAGGGGACATGGGGACAGGGGGACAGGGGGACAGGGGGACAGGGGGACAGGGGGACAGAGGGACGGGGAACAGGGGGACAGGGGGACGGGGAACAGGGGGACAGAGGGACATGGGGACAGGCGGACAGGAGGACAGGGGGACAGGGGGACAGGGGGACGGGGGGACGGGGGACATGGGCACAGGGGGACACGGGGACAGGGGGACGGGGGGACAGGGGGACAGGGGGACAGGGGGACAGAGGGACAGGGGACAGGGGGACAGGGGGACAGGGGGACAGAGGGACAGGGGGACAGGGGGACAGGGGGACAGAGGGACAGGGGACAGGGGGGACAGGGGGGACAGGGGGACAGAGGGACAGAGGGACAGGGGGACGGGGGGACGGGGGGACGGGGGGACGGGGGGACAGGGGGACAGGGGGACAGGGGACAGGGGGACATGGGGACAGGGGGACAGGGGGACAGGGGGGACAGGGGGCAGGGGGACAGGGGGACAGGGGACAGGGGGACAGGGAACAGGGGGACAGGGGGGACAGGGGACAGGGGGACAGGGGGACATGGGGATATGGGGACAGGGGACAGGGGAACAGGGGACAGGGGGACAGGGGACAGGGGACAGGGGACAGGGGACAGGGGGACAGGGGGACAGGGGAACAGGGGGACAGGGGGCAGGGGGACAGGGGGCAGGGGGACAGGGGGACAAGGGGACAAGGGGACAGGGGGACAGGGGACAGGGGGACAGGGGGACAGGGGGAACAGGGGGACAGGGGGCAGGGGGACAGGGGGACAGGGGGACAGGCGGACAGGGGAACAGGGGGACAGGGCTCCCTGCGGCACAGAAGGCAGCAGCCCTGGGCTGGAGCGGGCTTCTGGGTGCGCTCCGAGGGCAGCACGGAGAGCCCGAGCCTGGCCCGGGAGCCAAACCCAGCTGGGCAGGGAAATAAATCCAGCTGTGGGTGCTGAATCCAGCTGTGGGTGCTGAATCCAGCTGTGGGTGCTAAATACAACTGGGGATGCTAAATCCAGCTGGGAAATCCAGCTGTGGGTGCTAAATCCAGCTGGGGATGCTAAATCCAGCTGGGGATGCTAAATCCAGCTGGGAAATCCAGCTGTGGGTGCTGAATCCCGCTGGGAAATCCAGCTGTGTGTGCTAAATCCAGCTGGGAAATCCAGCTGTGAGTGCTAAATCCAGCTGTGAGTGCTAAATCCAGCTGTGGATGCTAAATCCAGCTGGGGAATCCAGCTGTGGGTGCTGCATCCAGCTGTGTGTGCTGAATCCCGCTGGCAAATCCAGCTGTGGTGTCCCAGCCTCGCTGTCCTGCGCTCCCCATGGCCCAGGTGGGACTCTGCAGCTGCCAGCGCAGAAAAATAAACGTGACCTTCTTTTTTTGCTGTTGTTTGTTGGGTGGGTTTTTTAAGGTGTTTTTTGTTTTGTTTGGGGTTTTTGGGGGGTTGTTTTTCGGTTGTTTTTGGGTTTTGTTGGTTTTGGGGTTTTTTTGTGTTTTTATTGTGGTTTTTTGTTTGTTTGTTTGTTTGTTTTTGGTGGGATTTTTGGTGGTTTGGGCTGTGTTTATTTTAGGTTTTTGTTTTGGTTTGGTTTTTTGTTGTTTTTGTTGTATTTTTGTTTGGTTTTGGTTTGGTTTTTTTTTTAAAGACTATAAAGAGAGTTGTCTCTGACTGAATTATGTTTCTTTGCAGGGAACAACGCATTAATTATTTACCCGGGGCGGTTTGGTTCCAGAAATGTGTGCTCTGGCCAGCTGGCAGGACTGGCCCAGCGCTCCCTGAAACCCCGGGCTGGGCACAGGGGGCAGCTTGGTGCAATTTTATTGTTAATTTGAATTAAATTAATAATTTAGATTATAACTATAACTGTAACTGTAACTATAATAATAATAATTATTATATATTATATTACACTATTATATATTTTTATTAATATATTATATTATTAATATTATTATATCAATAATAATGATAATGATAATAACGATAATAATAATGATAATGATAATGAGGATGATGATGATGATGATAATAATAATAATAATATAAAAATAAAAATAAAAATAAAATAATAATAATAATAATAATGATGCCCTTGTGGCTCTGCACAGCTCCTGCCAGGAGGGGACAGCCGGGGGGGGTCGGGCTGTGCTCCAGGGAACAGGGACAGGAGCAGAGGGAACGGCCTCAGGCTGGGACAGGGCAGGCTTCTGCTGGTTGGACAGCAGCAGGAATTTCCACATGGAAAGGGAGCTCAGGAATCACCCAGGGAGGGCTGGAGTGCCCGGTGGGCAGGGAAATGCAGAGCCCAGCCCGGCGGGAATGCAGGGCCCGGTGGGAAGGGAATGAACAGCCCAGCCCGGCGGGGAATGCAGGGCCCGGTGGGAAGGGAACGGAGAGCCCAGCCCGGCGGGAATGCAGGGCCCAGTGGGAAGGGAAGGGAAGGGAATGCAGAGCCCAGCCCGGCGGGAATGCAGGCCCCGGTGGGCAGGCAGGGAATGGAGAGCCCAGCCCGGCGGGCAGGGAATGGAGAGCCCAGCCTGGCGGCAATGCAGGCCCCGGTGGGCAGGGAATGGAGAGCCCAGCCCGGCGGCAATGCAGGCCCCGGTGGGCAGGCAGGGAATGGAGAGCCCAGCCCGGCGGGAATGCAGGCCCGGTGGCAGGCAGGGCCCATCCCGCGCTCCCGCTCCCGGGCTCCGCCCGTGCCGCCCGGCCGCTCCCCGCGCCGCTGGAGCGCCGCCCGCCAACCACAAACACAACGCGCCCGCCCGCGCCCCTCTCGGCGCCGCGCAGGCGCCGCGGGACCCGGATGTGGCGCATGCGCGGCGGCGGCGGCGGCCCGGACGTGTCGGCGGCGGCCGCGACAGCGACAGCGACAGCGAGCGAGCGGCGAGCGGCGCGGGCAGCGGGCTCCGCGGGCAGCAGGCGGCGGGGGGGCCGGCAGCGGGCGGCCGCTGCCCCCGGCGCCCGCCAGCGCCGCCCCGCCCCGCCCCGCCGCGCGCAGGGGAGGGGGCGGAGGCCCGGGCCTTCCCCCCGCGCCGCCGCCCCTCACGGCGGCCTGGGGCCGCGCCCCCGGACGGCGGCCCAGGTAACACCCGCTCCACCGGCCCCATCCGCTCCCGGCGCCCCGCCGCGCCGCGCTCCCCGCCCGGGCTCCCTCCCCGCCCTGCCCGGCCGCTTCCCCGGGCGCTTCCCCGGGCGCTTCCCCGCCTTGCCGGGCGCCTTCCCCGGCCCTCGCGGGCTCCTCCCCCCGCCGCCTTCCCCTCCTGCCCGGGCTCCCTGCCCCTCCTGTACGGCCCCCGAGCCGTTCCCATCCCCACCTCCCTGCCGTCCCCTCATCACCTCCTCCCTGCCCCCTCCCACCTCTTCGCTTTTCCCCGGCGAGACAAACACAGAAAGCCCCCATCCGCTCCCAAACTTTGTACTCTGAGGTTTCAAACGCTGGGCAGCCGCCGTGCCCCGGCCGAGCACCGCCCCGCTGCCCGCGCTCCCCGCCGCGGGCTGGAGCGGCGCCCCGGTGGTTTTGTGGGTGCTCCCTGGTGCCGTGGCCTCTGCCACCTTCTGCGGGTGCCCGGAGCCGCACTGACAGCGGGGCTGGCAGCGGGTGTGAGCACAGAGCGAGCCCGCGGGCTGGCCTGCTCTGATAACAGCGCCTCTTATCGCAGAGCAAACCCGCGGCTGCAGGCTCGGGGCGCTCGGTGACCTGTGCGGCTCGGAGGCCGTGCCGCGGCCGGCGGCCTGCTGCAGGGGGAACCCAGCGTGGAATGGGCGGTGTGAGAGCCCAGAGCGAGGGCTGCGAGAGCCAGCAGCGCCGGGCAGGCTCACCAGCGCTCAAAGAGGGGCCGGATCGGAGCTCCGTGCCCAGGGAAACGGGCAGCTCCGGGCTCCGGTACCGCCCCAGGGCTCCGGTACCGCCCCAGGGCTCTGGTACTGCCCCGGGGCTCCTGTCCCCTGCTCAGGGCTCCTGTCCCTGCTGCTCAGGGCTCCTGTCCCTGCTGCTCAGGGCTCCTGTCCCTGCTCAGGGCTCCTGTCCCTGCTCAGGGCTCCTGTCCCTGCTCAGGGCTCCTGTCCCTGCTGCTCAGGGCTCCTGTCCCTGCTCAGGGCTCCTGTCCCTGCTGCTCAGGGCTCCTGTCCCTGCTGCTCAGGGCTCCTGTCCCTGCTGCTCAGGGGCTCCTGTCCCTGCTGCTCAGGGCTCCTGTCCCTGCTGCTCAGGGCTCCTGTCCCTGCTGCTCAGGGCTCCTGTCCCTGCTGCTCAGGGGCTCCTGTCCCTGCTCAGGGCTCCTGTCCCTGCTGCTCAGGGCTCCTGTCCCTGCTCAGGGCTCCTGTCCCTGCTCAGGGCTCCTGTCCCTGCTGCTCAGGGCTCCTGTCCCTGCTCAGGGCTCCTGTCCCTGCTGCTCAGGGCTCCTGTCCCTGCTCAGGGCTCCTGTCCCTGCTGCTCAGGGCTCCTGTCCCTGCTCAGGGCTCCTGTCCCTGCTGCTCAGGGCTCCTGTCCCTGCTCAGGGCTCCTGTCCCAGCTCAGGGCTCCTGTCCCTGCTCAGGGCTCCTGTCCCTGCTCAGGGCTCCTGTCCCTGCTCAGGGCTCCTGTCCCTGCTGCTCAGGGCTCCTGTCCCTGCTCAGGGCTCCTGTCCTTGCTCAGGGCTCCTGTCCCTGCTGCTCAGGGCTCCTGTCCCCTGCTGCTCAGGGCTCCTGTCCCTGCTCAGGGCTCCTGTCCCTGCTCAGGGCTCCTGTCCCTGCTCAGGGCTCCTGTCCCTGCTCAGGGCTCCTGTCCCTGCTGCTCAGGGCTCCTGTCCCTGCTCAGGGCTCCTGTCCCTGCTCAGGGCTCCTGTCCCTGCTGCTCAGGGCTCCTGTCCCTGCTCAGGGCTCCTGTCCCTGCTGCTCAGGGCTCCTGTCCCTGCTCAGGGCTCCTGTCCCTGCTCAGGGCTCCTGTCCCTGCTGCTCAGGGCTCCTGTCCCTGCTCAGGGCTCCTGTCCTTGCTCAGGGCTCCTGTCCCTGCTGCTCAGGGCTCCTGTCCCTGCTGCTCAGGGCTCCTGTCCCTGCTCAGGGCTCCTGTCCCTGCTGCTCAGGGCTCCTGTCCCTGCTCAGGGCTCCTGTCCCCTGCTGCTCAGGGCTCCTGTCCCTGCTCAGGGCTCCTGTCCCTGCTCAGGGCTCCTGTCCCTGCTGCTCAGGGCTCCTGTCCCCTGCTGCTCAGGGCTCCTGTCCCTGCTCAGGGCTCCTGTCCCTGCTGCTCAGGGCTCCTGTCCCTGCTCAGGGCTCCTGTCCCTGCTCAGGGCTCCTGTCCCTGCTGCTCAGGGCTCCTGTCCCTGCTGCTCAGGGGCTCCTGTCCCTGCTCAGGGCTCCTGTCCCTGCTGCTCAGGGCTCCTGTCCCTGCTCAGGGCTCCTGTCCCTGCTGCTCAGGGCTCCTGTCCCTGCTCAGGGCTCCTGTCCCTGCTGCTCAGGGCTCCTGTCCCTGCTCAGGGCTCCTGTCCCTGCTGCTCAGGGCTCCTGTCCCTGCTCAGGGCTCCTGTCCCTGCTCAGGGCTCCTGTCCCTGCTCAGGGCTCCTGTCCCCTGCTGCTCAGGGCTCCTGTCCCTGCTCAGGGCTCCTGGTCCCTGCTGCTCAGGGCTCCTGTCCCTGCTCAGGGCTCCTGTCCTGCTCAGGGCTCCTGTCCCTGCCGGGCTGTGTCTCCTGAGCTCAGCTCTCGCCCAGCCCTCCAGGACCCCAGACAGGGCTCAGCCCTTCAGCCAGAGCTGTCCTGCCCCAGGCACACCCGGAGGTGGCAGCCTGTCCTCCCGGCCCTGCCCTCTCCCTGTGCCTGCCAGGAGTCTCTTCCACCTCCGCATTCATGAGCCTCTCTGGATTTGCTTGTTGCATGAGCACGCATGTTTAATATTGATTCAGGAACTTTATTTCAAAGAGCTGAGGCCCAGGGAGAAGCGCCGAGTGCCTCACACTGATTAGAATTCCGTTTTTAAGCAGATAGCTCTTTACATAATGCATTCAGGCTGGGCTGGCACAGTGGGGATGGAAGCTTTGGGAGAATCAACTGGCTTGGTGAGAACAAAGGTGCTCAGAGCAGATGCTGGGCAGAAGCTGCCGCCAGGGTCCTGCAGGGATTTTAGGCCTCTGTTCTCTCTGCTGTTAACCTCCTGAAAAACCGTATTTTGGTCAGGGCTGGAATTTTCCGTGCGTGCCATGCCCAGAGGTGAGTTTGTGTTAAGCTGTAGCAAACGCAGAGAGCAGTGTCCCCGTGCAGGTTACTGGAGAGAGCAGCTGTTAGCTGGCACACCGCTTGGCTGTGGCCATCTCAATCGCACCACTCACTCCTGGGCAGGCAGGGCTCCACGCTGCAGCCCCTCCGTGTGAGGAGTGACAAAAGTGACAGACCTGCAGAAGTGACAGAGGCCTCCCCGGGAGCAGGGGCACCTGCAGCATCCTCCCAGATCCGGTTTGCTCCGTCATTCCACCAGGAGGAATTCCAGCACCTCTGCTCCCTGCTCTGGGCCTCTCCCAGGATGTCCTCTCCTGCTCCCCGTGGTGCAGAGTGGGACACGGGGCTGTCCCCAGGCTGAGCAGGGTGGGACACGGGGCTGTCCCCAGGCTGAGCTGAGCAGGGTGGGACACGGGGCTGTCCCCAGGCTGAGCAGGGTGGGACACTGTGGATGTCCCCAGGCTGAGCAGGGTGGGACACTGTGGATGTCCCCAGGCTGAGCAGGGTGGGACACGGGGCTGTCCCCAGGCTGAGCAGGGTGGGACACTGTGGATGTCCCCAGGCTGTGCAGGGTGGGACACTGTGGATGTCCCCAGGCTGAGCAGGGTGGGACACGGGGCTGTCCCCAGGCTGAGCAGGGTGGGACACGGGGCTGTCCCCAGGCTGAGCAGGGTGGGACACGGGGCTGTCCCCAGGCTGAGCAGGGTGGGACACTGTGGATGTCCCCAGGCTGAGCAGGGTGGGACACGGGGCTGTCCCCAGGCTGAGCAGGGTGGGACACTGTGGATGTCCCCAGGCTGAGCAGGGTGGGACACTGTGGATGTCCCCAGGCTGAGCAGGGTGGGACACGGGGCTGTCCCCAGGCTGAGCAGGGTGGGACACTGTGGATGTCCCCAGGCTGAGCAGGGTGGGACACTGTGGATGTCCCCAGGCTGAGCAGGGTGGGACACTGTGGATGTCCCCAGGCTGAGCAGGGTGGGACACGGGGCTGTCCCCAGGCTGTGCAGGGTGGGACACGGGGATGTCCCCAGGCTGAGCTGAGCAGGGTGGGACACGGGGCTGTCCCCAGGCTGAGCAGGGTGGGACACTGTGGATGTCCCCAGGCTGAGCAGGGTGGGACACGGGGCTGTCCCCAGGCTGTGCTGAGCAGGGTGGGACACTGTGGATGTCCCCAGGCTGAGCAGGGTGGGACACTGTGGATGTCCCCAGGCTGAGCAGGGTGGGACACGGGGCTGTCCCCAGGCTGTGCAGGGTGGGACACGGGGATGTCCCCAGGCTGAGCAGGGTGGGACACGGGGCTGTCCCCAGGCTGAGCAGGGTGGGACACTGTGGATGTCCCCAGGCTGAGCAGGGTGGGACACTGTGGATGTCCCCAGCTGAGCAGGGTGGGACACTGTGGATGTCCCCAGGCTGAGCAGGGTGGGACACGGGGCTGTCCCCAGGCTGAGCAGGGTGGGACACTGTGGATGTCCCCAGCTGAGCAGGGTGGGACACTGTGGATGTCCCCAGGCTGTGCAGGGTGGGACACGGGGCTGTCCCCAGGCTGAGCTGAGCAGGGTGGGACACTGGGGATGTCCCCAGGCTGAGCAGGGTGGGACACTGTGGATGTCCCCAGGCTGAGCAGGGTGGGACACTGTGGATGTCCCCAGGCTGAGCAGGGTGGGACACTGTGGATGTCCCCAGGCTGAGCAGGGTGGGACACTGTGGATGTCCCCAGGCTGAGCTGAGCAGGGTGGGACACTGTGGATGTCCCCAGGCTGAGCAGGGTGGGACACTGTGGATGTCCCCAGGCGGAGCAGGGTGGGACACTGTGGATGTCCCCAGGCTGAGCAGGGTGGGACACGGGGCTGTCCCCAGGCTGAGCAGGGTGGGACACGGGGCTGTCCCCAGGCTGAGCAGGGTGGGACACTGTGGATGTCCCCAGGCTGAGCTGAGCAGGGTGGGACACGGGGCTGTCCCCAGGCAGAGCAGGGTGGGACACGGGGCTGTCCCCAGGCAGAGCAGGGTGGGACACGGGGCTGTCCCCAGGCTGAGCTGAGCAGGGTGGGACACTGTGGATGTCCCCAGGCAGTGCAGGGTGGCTCCTGTCGCGGATCGTGTGCGGCGGTGTGCAGATCTTCGTGCTCTGACCACACAGAGGCCTGTACTGAAAGGAGCAGTTGTTTTTCAGCTCTGTGCTTTCTCAGATGTGAAAATGAGAAAGAGCAGGGAAATGTGTAGAGTGGAACTCGCTGGGGTTTAAAGCACATGCTGCAGTCAGGTCATTGCAGCAGGGGTGGCTTTTCCCTGCTGTGCCCTCCGAGGGAAGGTGGGGTTTGCAGTGGGCTTACCCTGGTGTCAGTTCCTCAAACGAGAGTTAGAGCCCATCGCCCTGCACAACGGGGAGCTTTGCCCCTCTGCACCTCGCTCTGGAAGGGCTCAGAGCCCCGAGGGAGCTTTGCCCCTCTGCACCCTCACTCTGGGCACTGGGGAAGGGCTCAGAGCCCGAGGGAGCTTTGCCCCTCTGCACCCTCACTCTGGAAGGGCTCAGAGCCCCCAGGGAGCTTTGCTCTCTCTGCACCCTCACTCTGGAAGGGCTCAGAGCCCAAGGGAGCTTTGCTCTCTCTGCACCCTCACTCTGGGCACTGGGGAAGGGCTCAGAGCCCCGAGGGAGCTTTGCTCTCTCTGCACCCTCACTCTGGAAGGGCTCAGAGCCCCCAGGGAGCTTTGCTCCTCTGCACCCTCACTCTGGAAGGGCTCAGAGCCCCGAGGGAGCTTTGCTCTCTCTGCACCCTCACTCTGGGCACTGGGGAAGGGCTCAGAGCCCCGAGGGAGCTTTGCTCTCTCTGCACCCTCACTCTGGGCTCTGGGGAAGGGCTCAGAGCCCCGAGGGAGCTTTGCCCCTCTGCACCCTCAGTGTGGACACTGGGGAAGGGCTCAGAGCCCGAGGGAGCTTTGCCCCTCTGCACCCTCGCTCTGGAAGGACTCAGAGCCCAAGGGAGCTTTGCCCCTCTGCACCCTCGCTCTGGGAGGGCTCAGAGCCCAAGGGAGCTTTGCCCCTCTGCACCCTCACTCTGGAAGGGCTCAGAGCCCCGAGGGAGCTTTGCTCTCTCTGCACCCTCACTCTGGGCACTGGGGAAGGGCTCAGAGCCCAAGGGAGCTTTGCTCTCTCTGCACCCTCACTCTGGGCACTGGGGAAGGGCTCAGAGCCCGAGGGAGCTTTGCTCTCTCTGCACCCTCACTCTGGAAGGGCTCAGAGCCCAAGGGAGCTTTGCTCTCTCTGCACCCTCACTCTGGGGCTCTTGAGAAGGGCTCAGAGCCCCGAGGGAGCTTTGCCCCTCTGCACCCTCACTCTGGAAGGGCTCAGAGCCCCGAGGGAGCTTTGCCCCTCTGCACCCTCACTCTGGAAGGGCTCAGAGCCCCGAGGGAGCTTTGCCCCTCTGCACCCTCACTCTGGAAGGGCTCAGAGCCCCGAGGGAGCTTTGCTCTCTCTGCACCCTCACTCTGGAAGGGCTCAGAGCCCCGAGGGAGCTTTGCTCTCTCTGCACCCTCACTCTGGGCACTGGGGAAGGGCTCAGAGCCCGAGGGAGCTTTGCCCCTCTGCACCCTCAGTGTGGGCACTGGGGAAGGGCTCAGAGCCCCGAGGGAGCTTTGCCACTCTGCACCTCGCTCTGGAAGGGCTCAGAGCCCCGAGGGAGCTTTGCTCTCTCTGCACCCTCACTCTGGGCACTGGGGAAGGGCTCAGAGCCCCGAGGGAGCTTTGCTCTCTCTGCACCCTCGCTCTGGGAGGTGCTTCTGGACAGGGCTGGAGGCACAGGTGGGAGCTGGGAGCACGAAGGTGCCGGAGCAGCTCCTGGGCACCCGCTCCACCCCAGGGCTCCACGGAGAGATGGCTGCTCCAGCTCCTCAGACGTGACCTTGTGTCACTCAGGGCTTCCCTCAAGCTCTTCTCCAGCTCTCCAGCTTTATGCTGCCATGTGTCTTAAATTTCGGTAGCTGCTGCCAGAGGGATGAGGAGAACTGATACTGGTGATTCAGATGCGTGCACAGAAATAGTGTTGTGGGGCTGTCAGCTCTGCATGGTGAGTACCTCCTCAGTGCTCCTCCCTGCTCTTCAATGCTAATTGTTCTCATGGCTACAGTGAGACATTTTGCTGCTGTTCACCCCCGGGGCAAGTAGATAATAATCTAATGTGCTGGAAAGTATCTGCAGTTTAATCACTTACTCATATCTTCATCAAATCACGAGCTGCTTTTTGTTTTATTGGTGTATGGATTTTCCTCTTAGCGTGTTTATCATAAAACTTCTGCCCTTGCATTATTGAACAGCAAAGCTCCGTAGTAATGTTCTGGTGGTTAAAAGCCATCAGGTGTGTTCCTGACATCGTTGTGTTTGTGTGATTCTGGAGCAGCAGCCGAGGCAGGAGCCTTTCTGGTGTGAAATGTTCTAGCAGGGCTCCGTTTGCGCGCTGTTCTAATTAGCCAGTTCGTTAGTGCCGCCTTGCTGCCTGCTATCAGAGCGCTGGAGATGTGTCTGGGATGGCTGTTCCTCGTGGATCACGCTCCCAGAGCATCACTGGCAGCTTTAAGCAAGCGATTCTTGGCTTTTCTTAGCTGTATTTTCCTGAAAACTGCTTTCGTGGTTGCGACTTGGAGACGCAGTTCAGTTCTTTCGGGTGTGTTTTGTTGTTTCCCCGCTCACCCGCCCAGGATTGCACCCTCACAGCCTTCCCCTTGGCCTGGTGTGGCCTTGTGTGTCCTTGTCACCGTGCTGTACCGTCCGTGGCTTTGTTTCCTTGTTTCCTCGGAGCGGTTTGCAGCAGTGTTCCCTGCAGGCGTGGCTGCTGCTGCAGCTGTTGCTGCAGGCTGCAGGGTGCCTCAGGGCACAGGGGCTGCCAGGCTGTGCCAGGACCTGCGGCGTGGCAGGAGCGCAGCGCTGGGCAGCGGCAGGGCTCTGTCACTGTGTCACCGTGTCACCGTGTCACTGTGTCACTGTGTCACTGTGTCACCGTGTCACTGTGCCCGTGCCCAGCTGATGGTCACTGTGCCTGGGGCAGGGCTGTGTCACCGTGTCACCGTGTCACTGTGTCACCGTGTCACTCTGTCACTCTGTCACTGTGCCTGTGCCCAGCTGACAGGCATTGTGCAGGGGCAGGGCTGTGTCACTGTGTCACTGTGTCACCGTGTCACCGTGTCACCGTGTCACTGTGTCACTGTGTTTGTGCAGGGGCAGGGCTGTGTCACTGTGTCACTGTGTCACTGTGTCACTGTGCCCGTGCCCAGCTGATGGGCATTATGCAGTGGCAGGGCTGTGTCACCGTGTCACCGTGTCACTGTGTTTGTGCCTGGGGCAGGATTGGTGTCACCGTGTCACCGTGTCACTGTGTTTGTGCCTGGGGCAGGATTGGTGTCACCGTGTCACCGTGTCACTGTGCCCATGCCCAGCTGACGGGCATTGTGCAGGGGCAGGGCTGTGTCACTGTGTCACCGTGTCACTGTGTCACTGTGTCACTGTGTCACTGTGTCACTGTGTTTGAGGCTGGGGCAGGGCTGTGTCACCGTGTCACTGTGTCACCGTGTCACTGTGTTTGTGCAGGGGCAGGGCTGTGTCACTGTGTCACCGTGTCACTGTGCCTGTGCCCAGCTGATGGGCATGGTGCAGGGGCAGGGCTCTGTCACTGTGTCACCGTGTCACTGTGTTTGTGCCTGGGGCCGGGCTGTGTCACTGTGTCACCGTGTCACTGTGTCACCGTGTCACTGTGTTTGTGCCTGGGGCAGGGCTCTGTCACCGTGTCACTGTGTCACTGTGTCACTGTGCCCAGCTGACGGGCATTGTGCAGGGGCAGGGCTGTGTCACCGTGTCACTGTGTCACTGTGTCACTGTGCCTGTGCCCAGCTGATGGGTATTGTGCAGGGGCAGGGCTGTGTCACTGTGTCACTGTGTCACTGTGTTTGTGCAGGGGCAGGGCTCTGTCACCGTGTCACTGTGTCACTGTGTCACTCTGCCTGTGCCCAGCTGATGGGCATGGTGCAGGGGCAGGGCTGTGTCACTGTGTCACTGTGTCACTGTGCCCGTGCCCAGCTGCTGGGCATTGTGCAGGGGCAGGGCTGTGTCACCGTGTCACCGTGTCACCGTGTCACTGTGTTTGTGCAGGGGCAGGGCTGTGTCACCGTGTCACCGTTGTCACCGTGTCACCGTGTCACCGTGTCACTGTGTCACTGTGTTTGTGCAGGGGCAGGGCTGTGTCACCGTGTCACCGTGTCACTGTGTCACTGTGTCACCGTGTCACCGTGTCACCGTGTCACTGTGTCACTGTGTCACCGTGTCACCGTGTCACTGTGCCCATGCCCAGCTGCTGGGCATTTCAGCTGCTCTGGGGCACTGGGCTGCGTGCTGAGCAGTTTGTGCTGGAAGAGCGTTTCTCTCTGTGCCTCGCTGCTCGAGGGTTCCCGAGCCCCAGGTGTGCCCAGCAGCGCCTGTCAAACCCTTTTTCCTGTGGTTGTAGCTCCACAGGCTGGTTGGATTTCCATCACAAGGCTGCGCTCGGGCGCTGTGGCTGTGACAGCCTGCTCAGAGAGCGAGGAAACGAGAAAAGCTCTGTCAGAATCCACCTGAGAGGCTTTAGAGAGGTGAAGATAAACAGTGATAGCTTATTAGCATAAACAACCTACAGGTGTTGTTCTCCTACTCTGTTTTCTTGTTTTTCTCAAATATTGTCTATAAGAAAGGCACCTTGTTAATTAGGTGAAATGTATTGATTAATTGGCCAGCCGGGTCAGCCTGCATTGGAGCCAGGTGTAAAAGAGGATCTGGAGGGAAGGCCAGGCTTGGTGGCAGCCAGCCTTGCGGAGAGAGTGTCGGCTTTCTTACTCATGGTGACACTCACAGAGCCGTGGGGGGCATGTGTGTGTGCCCTGTGTGTGGGTGCTGTATGTGTGTGTGTGCTCTGTGTCTGTGTGTGCTGTATGTGTGTGTGTCTGTGTGTGTGCCCTGTGTGTGGGTGCTGTATGTGTGCTCTGTGTGTGCTCTGTGTCTGTTTGTGCCATGTGTGCCCTGTGTGTGTGCTGTCTGTGTGTGGGTGCTGTATGTGTGTGTGTGTCTGTGTGTGTGCTCTGTGTGTGTGTGTGTGCCCTGTGTGTGCCCTGTGTGCCCTGTGTGTGTGTGCTGTATGTGTGTCTCTGTGTGTGCTCTGTGTGTGCCCTGTGTGTGTGTGCCCTGTGTGTGGGTGCTGTATGTGTGCTCTGTGTGTGTGTGTGTGTATGTGTGTGTGTGTCTGTGTGTGCTCTGTGTGTGTGCTGTGTGTGTGTGGGTGCTGTATGTGTGCTCTGTGTGTGTCTCTGTGTGTGTGTGTGTCTCTGTGTGTGCACTGTGTGTGTCTGTGTGTGCTCTGTGTGTGTGTGTGTGTGCCCTGTGTGTGGGTGCTGTATGCGTGTGTGTCTGTGTGTGTGCCCTCTGTGTGTGTGTGTGTGTGCCCTGTGTGTGTGCTGTATGTGTGTGTCTCTGTGTGTGCTCTGTATGTGTGTGTGGCTCTGTGTGTGTGTGCTGTATGTGTGTGTGTCTCTGTGTGTGCTCTGTGTGTGTGTGTGCTGTATGTGTGTGTGTGCTCTGTGTGTGTGTGCTGTATGTGTGTGTGTCTCTGTGTGTGCTGTATGTGTGTGTCTCTGTGTGTGCTCTGTGTGTGCTCTGTGTCTAATTGTGCTCTGTGTGTGTGTGTGTGTGCTCTGTGTGTGTGTGCTAGGATGGTGCCTATTTGTGCTCTGTGTGTGTTCTGTATGTGTGTCTGTGTGTTTGCGTGTGTGTCTCTGTGTGTGCTCTGTGTCTATTTGTGCCCTGTGTGTGTGTGTGTGTGTGTGTGTGCTGTATGTGTGTGTGTCTGTGTGTGTGCCCTCTGTGTGTCTGTGTGTGCTCTGTGTGTGTGTGTGTGTGCCCTGTATGTGTGTGTGTCCGTGTGTGCTCTGTATGTGTGTGTGTCCGTGTGTGCTCTGTGTCTATTTGTGCTGTGTGTGTGTTATGCTGTCTGTGCCCTGTGCTGCCTCGGTGTGTCTGTGTGTCTCTGTGTGTTATGCTGTTTGTGCCCTGTGCTGCCCTGTTGTGTGTGTCTGTGTGTCTCTGTGTGCTCTGTGTGTCATCCTGTTTGTGCCCTGTGCTGCCCCGCTGTGTCTATGTCTGTGTGTCTCTGTGTGTGTCTCTGTGTGTCTCTGTGTGCTCTGTGTGTGTTATGCTGTCTGTGCCCTGTGCTGCCCCGTTGTGTGTGTCTGTCTCTGTGTGTCTCTGTGTGTGTCTCTGTGTGTGTGTTAGTGCTGTCTGTGCCCTGTGCTGCCCCGCTGTCCCTGTGTGTCTCTGTGTGTGTCTCTGTGTGCTCTGTGTGTGTTAGTGCTGTCTGTGCCCTGTGCTGCCCCACTGTGTCTATGTCTGTGTGTCTCTGTGTGTTTCTGTGTGTCTCTGTGTGCTCTGTGTGTGTTATGCTGTCTGTGCCCTGTGCTGCACCGTTGTGTCTGTGTCTCTGTGTGTGTGTGTCTCTGTGTGTGTTGTGCTGTCTGTGCCCTGTGCCGCCCCACTGTGCTCACCTCTCTCCCCCCCATCCCCTCTGTCCCTGCCTCTCCCCGTGTGCGTCCGGGGCCTGTCTCTGAGCTGATCCCAGCGCTGCTTCCCTCTCTCCAGCAAACCTTTCCAGAGGGCCGCTCTGCCCCTGACGCCCACAGGAGCTTTTTTCCCAGTTGATACAAGGCTGTGCTATACATTCTAACTTTATTTTTTATTATTTTTCCCCGAGCACAGCACTAGCACCTTGGCTCTTAGGAACAGAGCGTTATGTGGTCCCTGCAGGTCACACTGCTTCTCAGGCAGTTCCCCTGCGAGCGCTGGAGGCTCCGTGTTTGGGATTGCCCGGTTTGCTGTGTCAGGGCAGGATGAGGCAGGTGTGCTGGGTGTGGAGGGGCATTGCCTCCTGCCTGTGCCCCGAGGCGGCTCCCAGGGGGTTTGTGCTGCTGTTTCTGGAGTGAGCTTCTCGGTGACACAGCTGCGCCTGGCCCGACCCTCTGTGCGCGCACGGATTGCCTGGATGGTGCTCCTGACTCCAGCTCCATCCCGCCCTGCTGGGGCTGCTGCCCCTGCCCTCGGTGGCTCTCCCCAGGCTCAGAGCGCGGCTGCCGCGGGGCCAGGGGGAGCACAAACCCCTCCTCAGTGCCAGAAGGGCTCCTGTAGGGCTGCCTTTGGCACCTAGGAAAGGATGGGATTGTTCTGTAAGGATCGGGGTTTGTAGCTTCGCATCTCAACCAGATCACAGCGTGTAAAATTGGAATTCTTTGGATGAAGGGATTTTTCAGCTGAGTTTAAAAATTTGCGTGTCTGAATGACTGGAGCACTTTGCCGGGGTTTAGTAAAGTGCTGGGGACTCCTGGCAGCCCCTGCCCTTCATGCCTCAGAGGAGCTTCTGCACAGCTGTGGTAACACCTCCAAAAAGGCAGGGAAGTGAAATCCACGCGAGTTTTTCTTCCTAACCATGAAAATTGGGAAGCCTTTTTTCTGTTTCTAAAGCGCCTTCTTCAGGCTCTGCGTGTGCCTGCTGCTGTGTAGAGCATCAAACCTGGACGTACCTCGGCAACTCAAGCCAGGCCATCCAAGTGATCCTATCTCTTAATACTCCATTTGCTGCTTGAGGAGCTGCTGGGAATGTCTGGGAGCCGTGTTTTCCTTACCCACGTTTTATTGGCATGTGAAAGTTCTTGTTCCTGGGCTGTGCTGGCCTGCAGTGCTGCCCTGCTGGTGGCTGAGGCGGCGCTGGCGCACGGGTTGGAACGGTGAATTTCTGTTCCACAACTGCGTTGTTTATCCCTCCCTGTGTGGTTTGTGGGCCGCCGGGGTTCTGTGGCTGGTGGGGAGCAGCAGGGGAATGCCCTCGCGGGGCTCCCGCAGGGGTGCAGAGTGTGAGACCTTGCTGTGTTATCTGGGCACGGCAGCGGGTAATCGCTGTTTGGAGAGAGCCTGATCCCAAACAGCGGCACGGCCGGCTCTGCGTGGGGCTTGTTTGGCATTCCTGCCCCTCGGAGCGCTATAAGTAGGGCGAGGGCAGGCTGCCGGCAGCTCGGCACGCTCCTTCTCCCGTGGGTGAGCCAGCCGGTGGGATTGCAGGCCTGCCAGGCGGGTGCTGGGAGCAGCTGGACCTTGGGATCCGCCTGTGCAGCTCAGGTAACGCTTCCTGTCACAGCTACCACAGGCCTGGCAGGGATTCCACAGCTGAGTGTGAAAATGTGCATGGCTGAGTGACGAGTGCTGCACTGACAGTGTCACAGGGTGCTGGGGTCTGTGTATGTGGGTGTGTGTGTGTGTCACAGTGCTGGGTGTGTGTGTGTGTGTCTGTGTGTCACAGTGCTGGGTGTGTGTGTGTGTGTCACAGTGCTGTGTGTGTGTGACAGTGCTCTGTGTGTGTGTGTGTGTGTGTCACAGTGCTGGGTGTGTGTGACAGTGCTCTGTGTGTGTGTGTGTGCCACAGGGCTGCGTGTGTGTGCATGTCACAGTGCTCTGTGTGTGTGTGTCACAGTGCTGTGTGTGTGTGTCACAGTGCTGTGTGTGTGTCACAGTGCTGGGTATGTGTGTGTGTGTCACAGGGTGCTGGGGGGGTGTGTGTGTGTGTGTCACAGTGCTCTGTGTGTGTGTCACAGTGCTCTGTGTGTGTGTGTGTGTGTGTGTGTCACAGTGCTGTGTGTGTGTGTGTGTGTGTGTGTCACAGTGCTCTGTGTGTGTGTGTGTGTGTGTGTGTCACAGTGCTGTGTGTGTGTGTGTCACAGTGCTGTGTGTGTCACAGTGCTCTGTGTGTGTGTGTGTGTGTGTCACAGTGCTCTGTGTGTGTGTGTGTGTGTGTGTGTCACAGTGCTGTGTGTGTGTGTGTGTGTGTCACAGTGCTGTGTGTGTGTGTGTGTGTGTCACAGTGCTCTGTGTGTGTGTGTGTGTGTGTCACAGTGCTCTGTGTGTGTGTGTGTGTGTCACAGTGCTCTGTGTGTGTGTGTGTCACAGTGCTGTGTGTGTGTGTGTCTCACAGTGCTGTGTGTGTGTGTGTGTGTGTGTCACAGTGCTCTGTGTGTGTGTGTGTCACAGTGCTGTGTGTGTGTGTGTGTCTCACAGTGCTGTGTGTGTGTGTGTGTCACAGTGCTGTGTGTGTGTGTGTGTCACAGTGCTCTGTGTGTGTGTGTGTGTCACAGTGCTCTGTGTGTGTGTGTGTGTGTGTCACAGTGCTCTGTGTGTGTGTGTGTCTCACAGTGCTGTGTGTGTGTGTGTGTGTCACAGTGCTCTGTGTGTGTGTGTCACAGTGCTGTGTGTGTGTGTGTCACAGTGCTGTGTGTGTGTGTGTGTCACAGTGCTCTGTGTGTGTGTGTCCCAGTGCTGTGTGTGTGTCCCCGTGCTGCAGTGCCAGTGTCACACTGCGCTGTTTCCCCTGTGCCGTTCGGTTGCCCGGCTGCATTTCCCGGTGCTGCGGTGCAGGAGTGGTGCTGTTTGTGCTGCAGGGGTCGGTCAGTGGTGCTGTTTGTGCTGCAGGAGTCGGTCGCAGTCAGTGTTTGTTCCCTGTGCCTGTGCTGCCGGCGGGAGCAGCTCCCCTCCGCAGCTGGGTGTCCTGTTTGTTGTGAGAGAAATGAGAGAGGTTTCGTGCACACGAGCAGGGCCACTGTCATTACCGGGCACTCCAAACCTCGTTGTCGTTCGGATTTACCTCCCGTCGGAGGTTCTCGTTCGGGTGCTCAGGTTTCCTGGAACTGTAGCTGCAATTTGCTTGTTTTGTAATTTACTCGTTATTGCTCAGTTAATGTAACAAATTTCTTTATGTAGCACAGAAATAATGGACTTGTTAAGGCTGGAAAAGCCGTTTAAAACCGTAACCCTGGGTGTTACCAGGTGCTCTCTGTGCCTTTGTGAGACGCTGGTTAGTGCTGTACATGGGCCGAGCCCTCGGTGGGTCTGTGCTGGGCTGTGCTTGCTCAGGATCAGTCCCTGTCCCGCTGGGGCTGTCATCTCCACCCCAGGGCGGCTGGCTTGGTGCCTGCATGGCTCTCTGTCTGCCCTGGAGGCATTTTTCTATTTATTTTTTAAAGGATTGGCATTCCTCTGCTTGTAAGTTCCTGACACTGTAGCTTTGCACCTTGTTCCTGTTCTCCTGGAGCAAAGCTCCTTCACATCCTCGGTGGGGAAGGTGACCATACCTAGTACCTGGAGCCCAAGTTCAGCTTCTGCCATTTTGTACCCACTCTGTCTGCCCTGGAGGCATTTTTCAATTTATCTTTTAACGGATTGGCATTCCCCTGCTTGTTGGTGCTTTACATCAGCTCGTCCCTTTTTGCGCGGCTTCCCCCGCAGCCAGGCAGTGCCGGGAGGCCTCTCCAGCGTGTGCCTGAGCTAAAGATGGGCTCCCTGAGCTGTTCCTGAGGAGCTGAATCTGCTCAGTGGAGCCTGGCCTGCCCTCACAGCACCCTGCTGCTGCTGCTGCTGCTGGGGAAACGTGCCACAGCCCTGGGGCGCTGCTGCCCGCCGCCCTCACCCCCTGTGCCCTGTGCCCTGACACCATCCCTGCCCTGAGCTGCTGCCCATTGCCCTCACCCCCTGTGCCCTGGCACTGTCCCTGCCCTGAGCTGCTGCCCTGTGCCCACTGCCCTGTGCCCTGGCCCCATCCCTGCCCTGAGCTGCTGCCCTGTGCCCTCACCCCCTGTGCCCTGTGCCCTGTGCCCTGGCACTGTCCCTGCCCTGAGCTGCTGCCCTGTGCCCACTGCCCTGTGCCCTGGCCCCATCCCTGCCCTGAGCTGCTGCCCTGTGCCCTCACCCCCTGTGCCCTGTGCCCTGGCACTGTCCCTGCCCTGAGCTGCTGCCCATTGCCCTGTACCCTGTGCCCTGAGCTGCTGCCCATTGCCCTCACCCCCTGTGCCCTGTGCCCTGTGCCCATCCCTGCCCTGAGCTGCTGCCCATTGCCCTCACCCCCTGTGTCCTGTGCCCTGTGCCCTGGCACTGTCCCTGCCCTGAGCTGCTGCCCATTGCCCTGTGCCCTGTGCCCTGGCACTGTCCCTGCCCTGAGCTGCTGCCCATTGCCCTCACCCCCTGTGCCCTGTGCCCATCCCTGCCCTGAGCTGCTGCCCATTGCCCTCACCCCCTGTGCCCTGTGCCCTGTGCCCTGGCACCATCCCTGAGCTGCTGCCCATTGCCCTCACCCCCTGTGCCCTGTGCCCTGTGCCCTGGCACCGTCCCTGCCCTGAGCTGCTGCCCATTGCCCTCACCCCCTGTGCCCTGTGCCCATCCCTGCCCTGAGCTGCTGCCCTGTGCCCTGTGCCCTGGCACTGTCCCTGCCCTGAGCTGCTGCCCATTGCCCTCACCCCCTGTGCCCTGTACCCATCCCTGCCCTGAGCTGCTGCCCATTGCCCTCACCCCCTGTGCCCTGTACCCATCCCTGCCCTGAGCTGCTGCCCATTGCCCTCACCCCCTGTGCCCTCACCCCCTGTGCCCTCACCCCCTGTGCCCTGGCACAGCTCCTGCCCGGGCCCCCTGAGCTGCCCCATGCTCATGCAGCAGCAGTGGGAGCAGCAGCAGCAGTGGGAGCAGCAATAGGAGCAGTAGAAGCAGCAGCAGCAGTAGGAGCAGCAGCAGTGGGAGCAGCAGTAGCAGCAGTAGGAGCAGCAGCAGTAGGAGCAGTAGGAGCAGCAGCCGTGGCCCAATCGTGCCCCATTGCCCTGGCTGTCAGAAGTGCTGAGCAGTCAGGAGTTCCCATTGAGCGCAGGGGCAGCTGAGGGGTGACTCAGCATTTCTGCAGACCATTCCACCTAAATCAGGCCTTATTTGCTCGATCTGACCCTTCTGAAAATCATAGCAAAATCCTCACTCGCGGTTTTAGGGCTGTAGGAGATGGTAAAGCTGCGTGTCTAATCATCTCTTCATTTGAAGCTCCTGTAGCTAACAGCTTTATCCGGGCATTTATTTGTGATTGCTTGTGCATATCTGTCTGGGGTGGTGTTCTGTATTTGAGGAAAATGATGTTCTATTCCGTTTCAGCTGACAGGCTTTTACAGATTAGTGTGAGTTGCCATAGAGAATGACTGCCAGTTTAAGCTTGACTTTTGAAAGGGGCTTTTTGAACTGAAGCACAAAAAAACCCCAGCGCAGAGGGAGAAATTTTAACAGCTAGGTAAAATCCGCGATCCTACTCCCATTTAGAGATAATTGTTTTCCTTTGGGAAAAATTAAGTGCAGAAGCATCCTTGCAAAAGAAGAAGAGGCTGGAATATGGAGGGAGGGGGAAGGATTTTCACCGTGTATTTCTTTCAGATGTACCAAAGCGTGATGTATTCCAGTTAAAACTGTAGAAAATATCAAATGAGGAAGAGTCTGTTTCCTCTTAGGATTGTGCTGGATTTGTCGAACAGCATTTGTTTTAGAAGGAGGGGAGCCGTGTGTTCGCGCTGTGTGATGCCATAACTTTCCAAATTAACATCACACTCTTGTTCCTGTGCAACACGTTTGTTTCCAATAAATAGCTGCTACTTCGGTGCCTCTAATAACATGGGAAATCCCAGTGCAGTAACAGGTCTCTGACTGGATGTGTTCCCCCTCAGATAAAGCGACAGGCTTGTTTTCCCCCCAGCCTTTGAAATCAGATATATTTTATTTACACGGCGGGGAATGGCGCGGTGGTTTTCGGAAAGGCTGGGGTTTTAAGCTTGCTCAGAAAAGGTGGCAAAATCGCTTCTGCGTGTTTGTTGGCCGTGCTTTAAGGAGCTCAGAGCCCGTGGAAGTGCCGTGGTTGGTGATCACACGAGGCCAGGGCTGCCCGAGGAGCCAGAGCCGCTCTGTGGCAGCTCCTTCTCTGAGGAGCACGGGTGGGAAGGGGTTTCTGAGTGGCTCCGGTGGGATGTGTTGATCAGGAGAGGCAGGTGCTGGGGTTTCATATCCAGAGGTGTGCAGGGTCCCGAGTCACGGGCTGTGTCCCGAGGGAAGTGCCGGGTGCAGCTTTGCCAGCCTTTCTGGTCAGCAGGGAGGAGCAGAGCGGTGCCAGGTGCCAGGAGGCTGAGCTGGGAAACTCCAGCTCTCAATAGGAGGCATCAGCCAGCTCCGTTTGTTGATTAGAGCACCAATATTTATTTACAGCAGTAATAAGCTCATGAATATTCTGCAATCTAAACAGTCTATTGGCTGTGCTACAATATCAGCTCTTCCTCATTCCTTCGGAGTTACATCTCTTGTGTCTCTCACTGCTTGTTATGGTACCACAGCTATGCCCAAGGACGCGGTGTTTTGCAGGTGCAGAAATTGAGATGAGCTGGGTTCGGTACTTCCCCAGTCTTTGGTCTTTGTTCAGTGCTGTCCCTGCTTTGTTCAGAGCTTTCTCAAGAAACCTCCAAACCTATAGACTCTAACATGGTACTTTCCCAGTCTTTGGTCAGCCAATATTCCAGCCCTGAGCTGTGGCAGGGCTGCTGAGGAGGGCGAGAGGGGATCCTGGCTGCCTCGGTGCCTCCTCCCTGCTCAGGGCTTGTTCACACCAGCGCCCTGGGCTCCCGCCCTGTGCTGCCACTGCCTGTCATCCTGCTGGGATAAAACCTGGGAAATCATTGTGTCCTTCTCCTGGTTCATCTGAGCATCCCTGCCTTCAATATGCACATAAATAACCTTTATTTAAATAATACTGTTACTAGGGGAGGAATAAATCCTACGTCTGAAACTGTGCAGGCCGCTCCTAGGCATGTTTTAGCTATCATGGGACAAGCAACGCAGCTTTTTCATGTGCTTTTAATATCCTGCACTTAGCTTGAAAATAAAAGGAGAAAAAAAGCCACAGGCTTCCTTAGAAACATGGTCTGCGATTTGTTAAAAACAATTCTAATGTAGATATTTTTTCCTCCTAGGTTTTACCAAGGGACAGTACATCTAACACTTAACTTGGATCATCTATTGTTCATCAGCTTGAAAATCATAACAGCCCCCAAAACTGACATTTGATCTGAAAGAAAAAGCTGTGACAGATGGACAATATGTCTATTACTAACACACCAACAAGTAATGATGCTTGTCTGAGCATTGTTCACAGCTTGATGTGCCATCGACAAGGTGGAGAGAGCGAAACTTTCGCGAAGCGCGCAATCGAGAGTTTAGTTAAAAAGCTAAAGGAGAAAAAAGATGAATTGGATTCTCTGATTACAGCTATAACCACAAACGGAGCTCACCCTAGCAAGTGTGTTACAATACAGAGGACGCTGGACGGGAGGCTGCAGGTGGGTACCAGAGTGGTGTCCCTGCTGGAGAGGCTGCGGGGTGCTGAGGGACAGGGCTGAGCCCTGCTCTGCCCAGCGCTGCTGGGGCTCTGCCTGCAGCGCTGCCCTCCTCCTGCACCAGGCCTGCGTGGGGCACCCCTTCTGTGCTGTTCTGTTCTCTTCTGTTCTGTTCTGTTCTGTTCTGACTCTGTGTGTGTGGTGGTGCAGAGCAGCGCCGCTCACAAGCCCTGCGCTGCTGCTGTGTGTGCCTGGATGCCCCTGTGCTGTCCCTGTCCCTGTCCCTGTTAGCCCAGTGCTGTCACTGTTAGCTCAGTGCTGTCCCTGTCCCTGTTAGCTCAGTGCTGTCCCTGTCCCTGTTAGCTCAGTGCTGTCCCTGTTAGCCCAGTGCTGTCCCTGTCCCTGTTAGCCCAGTGCTGTCCCTGTCACTGTTAGCCCAGTGCTGTCAGTGTCACTGTTAGCCCAGTGCTGTCCCTGTCACTGTTAGCCCAGTGCTGTCCCTGTTAGCCCAGTGCTGTCCCTGTCCCTGTTAGCCCAGTGCTGTCCCTGTCACTGTTAGCCCAGTGCTGTCCCTGTCACTGTTAGCCCAGTGCTGTCAGTGTCACTGTTAGCCCAGTGCTGTCAGTGTCACTGTTAGCCCAGTGCTGTCCCTGTCCCTGTTAGCCCAGTGCTGTCCCTGTCCCTGTTAGCCCAGTGCTGTCCCTGTCCCTGTTAGCCCAGTGCTGTCCCTGTTAGCCCAGTGCTGTCCCTGTCACTGTTAGCCCAGTGCTGTCCCTGTCACTGTTAGTGCTGTCAGTGTCACTGTTAGCCCAGTGCTGTCAGTGTCACTGTTAGCCCAGTGCTGTCCCTGTCACTGTTAGCCCAGTGCTGTCCCTGTCACTGTTAGCCCAGTGCTGTCCCTGTCACTGTTAGTGCTGTCAGTGTCACTGTTAGCCCAGTGCTGTCCCTGTCACTGTTAGCTCAGTGCTGTCAGTGTCACTGTTAGCCCAGTGCTGTCAGTGTCACTGTTAGCCCAGTGCTGTCAGTGTCACTGTTAGCCCAGTGCTGTCCCTGTCCCTGTTAGCTCAGTGCTGTCACTGTCCCTGTCACTGTTAGCCCAGTGCTGTCCCTGTCACTGTTAGCCCAGTGCTGTCCCTGTCACTGTTAGCTCAGTGCTGTCCCTGTCACTGTTAGCCCAGTGCTGTCCCTGTCACTGTTAGCTCAGTGCTGTCCCTGTTAGCCCAGTGCTGTCCCTGTCCCTGTTAGCTCAGTGCTGTCAGTGTGACTGTTAGCCCAGTGCTGTCCCTGTCACTGTTAGCTCAGTGCTGTCCCTGTCCCTGTTAGCCCAGTGCTGTCAGTGTCACTGTTAGCTCAGTGCTGTCAGTGTGACTGTTAGCTCAGTGCTGTCCCTGTCACTGTTAGCTCAGTGCTGTCCCTGTCCCTGTTAGCCCAGTGCTGTCCCTGTCACTGTTAGCCCAGTGCTGTCCCTGTCCCTGTTAGCCCAGTGCTGTCCCTGTCCCTGTTAGCCCAGTGCTGTCAGTGTCACTGTTAGCCCAGTGCTGTCAGTGTCACTGTTAGCCCAGTGCTGTCCCTGTCACTGTTAGCCCAGTGCTGTCAGTGTCACTGTTAGCCCAGTGCTGTCCCTGTCACTGTTAGCTCAGTGCTGTCCCTGTCACTGTTAGCTCAGTGCTGTCCCTGTCACTGTTAGCCCAGTGCTGTCAGTGTCACTGTTAGCTCAGTGCTGTCAGTGTCATTGTTAGCCCAGTGCTGTCAGTGTCATTGTTAGCCCAGTGCTGTCCCTGTCACTGTTAGCCCCGTGCTGTCCCTGTCACTGTTAGCTCAGTGCTGTCAGTGTCACTGTTAGCCCAGTGCTGTCACTGTCACTGTTAGCCCAGTGCTGTCCCTGTCACTGTTAGCCCAGTGCTGTCCCTGTCCCTGTTAGCTCAGTGCTGTCCCTGTCACTGTTAGCCCAGTGCTGTCCCTGTCACTGTTAGCCCAGTGCTGTCCCTGTCTCTGTTAGCCCAGTGCTGTCCGTGTCACTGTTAGCCCAGTGCTGTCCCTGTCACTGTTAGCCCAGTGCTGTCAGTGTCACTGTTGGCCCAGTGCTGTCCCTGTCACTGTTAGCCCAGTGCTGTCACTGTTAGCCCAGTGCTGTCCCTGTCCCTGTTAGCCCAGTGCTGTCACTGTTAGCCCAGTGCTGTCCCTGTCCCTGTTAGCCCAGTGCTGTCCCTGTCCCTGTCCCTGTTAGCCCAGTGCTGTCCCTGTCCCTGTTAGCCCAGTGCTGTCCCTGTCACTGTTAGCTCAGTGCTGTCCCTGTCACTGTTAGCCCAGTGCTGTCAGTGTCACTGTTAGCCCAGTGCTGTCACTGTCACTGTTAGCCCAGTGCTGTCCCCTGTCCCTGTTAGCTCAGTGCTGTCAGTGTCACTGTTAGCCCAGTGCTGTCCCTGTCCCTGTTAGCCCAGTGCTGTCAGTGTCACTGTTAGCCCAGTGCTGTCAGTGTCACTGTTAGCCCAGTGCTGTCCCTGTCCCTGTTAGCCCAGTGCTGTCCCTGTCACTGTTAGCCCAGTGCTGTCCCTGTTAGCCCAGTGCTGTCCCTGTCCCTGTTAGCCCAGTGCTGTCAGTGTCACTGTTAGCCCAGTGCTGTCAGTGTCACTGTTAGCCCAGTGCTGTCCCTGTCCCTGTTAGCCCAGTGCTGTCAGTGTCACTGTTAGCCCAGTGCTGTCAGTGTCACTGTTAGCCCAGTGCTGTCCCTGTCACTGTTAGCCCATTGCTGTCCCTGTCACTGTTAGCCCAGTGCTGTCCCTGTTAGCCCAGTGCTGTCCCTGTCACTGTTAGCTCAGTGCTGTCAGTGTCCCTGTTAGCCCAGTGCTGTCCCTGTCACTGTTAGCCCAGTGCTGTCAGTGTCACTGTTAGCCCAGTGCTGTCCCTGTCACTGTTAGCCCAGTGCTGTCCCTGTCCCTGTTAGCCCAGTGCTGTCAGTGTCACTGTTAGCCCAGTGCTGTCCCTGTCACTGTTGGCTCAGTGCTGTCCCTGTTAGCCCAGTGCTGTCAGTGTCACTGTTAGCCCAGTGCTGTCCCTGTCCCTGTTAGCCCAGTGCTGTCCCTGTCACTGTTAGCCCAGTGCTGTCAGTGTCCCTGTTAGCCCAGTGCTGTCAGTGTCACTGTTAGCCCAGTGCTGTCCCTGTCCCTGTTAGCCCAGTGCTGTCCCTGTCACTGTTAGCCCAGTGCTGTCAGTGTCACTGTTAGCCCAGTGCTGTCACTGTCACTGTTAGCCCAGTGCTGTCCCCTGTCCCTGTTAGCTCAGTGCTGTCAGTGTCACTGTTAGCCCAGTGCTGTCAGTGTCACTGTTAGCCCAGTGCTGTCCCTGTCACTGTTAGCCCAGTGCTGTCCCTGTCACTGTCAGCTCAGTGCTGTCCCTGTCCCTGTTAGCCCAGTGCTGTCCCTGTCACTGTTAGCCCAGTGCTGTCCCTGTTAGCCCAGTGCTGTCCCTGTCCCTGTTAGCCCAGTGCTGTCAGTGTCACTGTTAGCCCAGTGCTGTCCCTGTCCCTGTTAGCCCAGTGCTGTCCCTGTGTCTGTTAGCCCAGTGCTGTCCCTGTCACTGTTAGCCCAGTGCTGTCAGTGTCACTGTTAGCCCAGTGCTGTCCCTGTCACTGTTAGCTCAGTGCTGTCAGTGTCACTGTTAGCCCAGTGCTGTCAGTGTCACTGTTAGCTCAGTGCTGTCAGTGTCACTGTTAGCCCAGTGCTGTCCCTGTCACTGTTAGCCCAGTGCTGTCCCTGTCACTGTTAGCCCAGTGCTGTCAGTGTCACTGTTAGCCCAGTGCTGTCAGTGTCACTGTTCCTGACTCTGTAGCTTCGCACCTTGTTCCTGTTCTCCTGGAGCAAAGCTCCTTCACATCCTCGGTGGGAAAGGTGACCATACCCAGTACCTGGAGCCCAAGTTCAGCTTCTGCCATGTTGTACCCACTATTTTTTGCCTAAGAATCACACAGCATTGACTAAACTGTGGCCAAACCCTAAGAGAAACGTGTTTCTGTTGGGCACAGAGCTTGGGTGAGGCGTACAGGAAGTGTCCAGCGCCTTTTGTGTTGTTTGGATGTGGGTGGGTGCTGGAGAGAGGCCGTGGTGCTGCCCGTGCCCTCCGTGTGTGTGGGTGCTGTGTGAGGCAGCCCCTGCTCCTGTCCCCCTGCCCTCTGTGCCTTTGCAGGTGGCTGGCCGCAAGGGATTCCCCCATGTGATTTACACCCGTGGTCCTCCGTGCCCTCCGTGTGTGCGGGGCACTGTGTGACACAGCCTCTGCTCCTGTCCCAGTGCCCTCTGTGCCTTTGCAGGTGGCTGGTTCCAAGGGATTCCCCCATGTGATTTACAGCCGTGGTGCTCCGTGCCTCCGTGTGTGGGGTGCTGTGCGAGGCAGCCCCTGCTCCGGTCCCACCGTGTCTGTGCCTTTGCAGGTGGCTGGTTCCAAGGGATTCCCCCATGTGATTTACAGCCGTGGTGCTCCGTGCCCTCCGTGTGTGCGGGTGCTGTGTGGGGCAGCCCCTGCTCCGGTCCCAGTGCCCTCTGTGCCTTTGCAGGTGGCTGGCCGCAAGGGGTTCCCCCATGTGATTTACGGCCGTGGTGCTGCCCGTGCCCTCCGTGTGCGGGGTGCGGTGTGAGGGCAGCCCCTGCTCCTGTCCCAGTGCCCTCTGTGCCTTTGCAGGTGGCTGGCCGCAAGGGATTCCCCCGTGTGATTTACAGCCGTGGTGCTGCCCGTGCCCTCCGTGTGTGCGGGTGCTGTGTGAGGCAGCCCCTTGCTCCTGTCCCACTGTGTCTGTGCCTTTGCAGGTGGCTGGCCGCAAGGGATTCCCCCATGTGATTTACGCCCGGCTCTGGCGGTGGCCCGACCTGCACAAAAATGAACTCAAGCACGTTAAATATTGTCAGTACGCCTTTGACTTGAAGTGTGACAGCGTCTGCGTGAACCCTTACCACTATGAGCGCGTGGTGTCGCCTGGCATCGGTGAGTGTCCCTGAGCTGCAGCGCAGCACGGGCGGGGATGGGAAAACACAGAGTCAGGAACATTAACTTCTAATGGGCCCATTATAAACCACCCTCCAATGCTCTTGTCTTTCTTAGTGCAGTTATTGTTTTCCCTCTGTTGCAGATGGGGAGGGTGAGTTTGGGGCTCTGTTTGAGCCTCCCTGTGGGGTTTGTTGGCACGCAGCTCTTGTTGTGCCTCTGGGAGCAGCTGAGCAGAGAGCCTTGCAATGGAAGGGCTCTGGTGGCTGGAGTCTTCAGTGCTGGTTTTTAAGGGCTGGTAAATGTTTGAGCGTGTCGTGAGCTCTCTGAATGCATTTCTCTGCCCCCTTTTCCCCGTGTTCCCTCTGCAGATCTCTCGGGACTGACGCTGCAGAGCTCAGGTGAGTGGCTGTGTTTGCTGCTGACGCGCCTCTGCCTCGCTGCCAGGCCTGCTCCTGTCCCCCTGGCTCCCAAAAACCACCCCAGAACCGGGTCAGGAGCCACAAATCCCCCGTGCTCGCCGCTGTGACACCCACAGAAAACCAAAAACGCCACGGCTCAGGGCTGCTGATCAGGATAAAAAGGCACCAAAACCGTGTGCACCTGCACGATGTGCTGGTTAACTGGATTGGGAATGCTGCCTGTGATTAATTAGAAAGAAAGAATAGAAGTTGTGTAATTAATTTTGCGGTTGGATGAAGGAGTCTGACATCCTTGCTTTCCCTGAAGCTTGGGAGAAATTGGATGTGGAATCTGGCATGGGCATTATTCAGAAATCTGAGATTCCACTGCTGGTAACTGCTTTGTTTCAAAGCTTGTTTTGTTCTCCTTCCAGAGGAAATTCATGGAGGAAGAAATTTGTGTGAGCCAGTGATTTTAGCACATTATTAAAAGTATCCAAGCAAAAATGAAGTAGAAAAACCCCACCAAACATCCCAACAAACTTAACTTGACGAGCTGTAATCCGTGTGCTCGTCTCTGCTAATTTGCGTTGTTACCTGTGTGTTCTGAAAAATTGTCCTTCAGTACAGCATCAAAGCTGAATTTTCCATTGTTTAATGAAATTGCTTCGTTATTTATCACCAGCAGCTGAATACATCACAAGCATTCCCTGGTCCCGCTCTCGCAGCAGGGTTTGATATATTTAATGTGCTTTGAAAGGGAGCACGGGAGGCGATGTGGGGCAGGAGTCAATGGCACACACAGAAACAAACGGCTGTGGTGGCAGCGAGCAGGGGGTCTGTCTGTCTGTCCGTCTGTCTGTCTGTCCCTGTGTGTGTGTGTGTGTCTGTCTGTCTGTCCGTGTGTGTGTGTGCAGGGCAGTGAGCAGGGTGTGTGTGTCTGTCTGTCTGTCTGTCTGTCTGTCTGTCCGTGTGTGTGTGTGTGCAGGGTAGTGAGCAGGGTGTCTGTCTGTCTGTCTGTTTGTCTGTCTGTCCGTGTGTGTGTGTGTGCAGGGTAGCGAGCAGGGTGTCTGTCTGTCTGTCTGTTTGTCTGTCTGTCCGTGTGTGTGTGTGCAGGGTAGCGAGCAGGGTGTCTGTCTGTCTGTCTGTTTGTCTGTCTGTCCGTGTGTGTGTGTGCAAGGCAGCGAGCAGGGGGTGTGTCTGTCTGTCCATCTGTCTGTCCGTGTGTGTGTGTGCAGGGCAGCGAGCAGGGTGTGTGTGTCTGTCTGTCCGTCTGTCTGTCCGTGTGTGTGTGTGTGCAGGGCAGCGAGCAGGGGGTGTGTCTGTCTGTCTGTCTGTCTGTCTGTCTGTCCGTGTGTGTGTGTGTGCAGGGCAGCGAGCAGGGGGTCTGTCTGTCTGTCTGTCTGTCTGTCTGTCCGTGTGTGTGTGTGCAGGGTAGTGAGCAGGGGGTCTGTCTGTCTGTCTGTCTGTGTGCAGGGCAGCAAGCGGGGGTCTGTGTGTCTGTCTCTCTGTCTGTCTGTCTGTCTGTGTGTGTGTGTACAGGGCAGTGAGCAGGGTGTGTCTGTCTGTCTGTCTGTCCATGTGTCTGTGCATGTCTGTGTTTGTCTGTGTCTGTCTGTCTGTGTGTCTGTCTGTGTGTCTGTGTGTGTGTCTGTGTGTGTGTGTGTCTGTGCTCTCTGTGTGTCTGTGTGTGTGTGTGTGTTTGTGTGTGTGCTCTGTGTGTGTCTCTGTGTGTGTCTGTGTGTGTGTGTGTCTGTGTGTCTGTGCTCTCTGTGCTGTCTGTGTGTGTGTGTCTGTGCTCTCTGTCTGTCTGTGTGTCTGTGTGTCTGTGCTCTGTGTGTGTGTGTGTGTGCTCTGGGGCTGTGCCCTGTGTGTGCTGTGAGCTCTGCTGTACAGGGCTGGCAGTGACATGGGTGTGACCTGGAGGTGCCCTGTGCTGTGTGTGTGACCTCTGTTTGTGTGTGCGCGTGCCCTGTGCTCTGTGTGTGCCCCGTGCTGTCCCCATGTGTGCCCTCTGTGTGTGTCCGTGCCCGTGTGTGCCCCGTGTGTGCCCCGTGTGTGCCCCGTGTGTGACAGCGCTGTCCCCCTGTGTGCCTGTCCGTGCCCGTGTGTGACAGCGCTGTCCCTGTGTCCGTGCCCGTGTGTGACAGCGCTGTCCCCGTGTGTGCCTGTCTGTGCCTGTGTGTGACAGCACTGTCCCCGTGTCCGTGCCCTGTCTGTGCCTCTGTGTGACAGTGCTGTCCCCCTGTGTGCCCTGTCCGTGCCCGTGTGTGACAGCGCTGTCCCCCTGTGTGCCCTGTCTGTGCCCGTGTGTGACAGCGCTGTCCCTGTGTGTGCCAGTCAGTGCCCGTGTGTGACAGTGCTGTCTCCCCTGTTGGTGCCACTCGGTGTGTGACCGCGCTGTCCCCCTGTGTGCCCTGTTGGTGCCCGTGTGTGACCGCGCTGTCCCCGTGTGTGCCGGTCCGTGCCCGTGTGTGACAGCGCTGTCCCCGTGTGTGCCGTGTCTGTGCCTGTGTGTGCCCCGTGCTGTCCCCGTGTCCGTGCCTGTCCGTGCCCGTGTGTGACCGCGCTGTCCCCCTGTGTGCCCTGTCTGTGCCCGTGTGTGACTGCGCTGTCCCCGTGTGTGCCCTGTCTGTGCCCGTGTGTGACAGCGCTGTCCCCGTGTGTGCTGTGTCGGTGCCACTCGGTGTGTGACTGCGCTGTCCCCCTGTGTGCCCGGTCTGTGCCCGTGTGTGACGGCGCTGTCCCCGTGTCCGTGCCGGTCTGTGCCCGTGTGTGACGGCGCTGTCCCCGTGTCCGTGCCGGTCTGTGCCCGTGTGTGACAGCGCTGTCCCCCTGTGTGTGCCCTGTCCGTGCCCGTGTGTGACGGCGCTGTCCCCGTGTCCGTGCCGGTCCGTGCCCGTGTGTGACGGCGCTGTCCCCGTGTGTGCCCTGTCTGTGCCCGTGTGTGACAGCGCTGTCCCTGTGTGTGCCCTGTCTGTGCCCGTGTGTGACAGCGCTGTCCCCGTGTCCGTGCCGGTCCGTGCCCATGTCCGTGCCTGTCTGTCCCCGTGTGTGCCTGTCGGTGCCCATGTGTGACGGCGCTGTCCCCGTGTGTGCCTGTCGGTGCCCATTTGTGACAGCGCTGTCCCCGTGTGCCCTGTCTGTGCCCGTGTGTGACCGCGCTGTCCCCGTGTGTGCCTGTCGGTGCCCATGTGTGACGGCGCTGTCCCCGTGTCCATGCCCGTATGTGACAGCGCTGTCCCCGTGTCCGTGCCTGTCTGTCCCCGTGTCCCTGCCTGTCCGTGCCCGTGTGTGACGGCGCTGTCCCCGTGTCCATGCCTGTCTGTCCCCGTGTGTGCCCTGTCGGTGCCCATGTGTGACAGCGCTGTCCCCGTGTGTGCCCTGTTGGTGCCCATGTGTGACGGCGCTGTCCCTGTGTGTGCCCTGTCTGTCCCCGTGTGTGACCGCGCTGTCCCTGTGTCCATGCCCGTGTGTGACGGCGCTGTCCCTGCAGCCCCGTCCAGCATGCTGGTGAAGGACGAGTACGTGCACGACTACGAGGCGCAGCCGTCGCTGTCGTCAGCCGAGGGCCACTCGGTGCAGACCATCCAGCACCCGCCCAGCAACCGGGCCAGCTCGGAGCCCTTCAGCGCGCCGGCCATGCTGGCGCCCGCCGAGGCCAGCACCACCAGCACCACCAACTTCCCCAACATTCCCGTGGCCTCCACAAGTAAGCTCCTGGCCGGGCGCGGGTGGGTGCGCGGGGCGCCCTGCGTGCGCTGCTGCTGCTGCTGCTGCAGGCCGGCTCCTGGGCACGGCGCCAGGCTCACTGTGTCCGTACCTGTTCCCGTGCCACCCAGAGCGGCTCTGTCTGTGCCAGAGTGCCAGAGCAGCTCCCCCCTGACAGAGCAGAGGACTGCCAAAGAGAAATCAAGCACTGCCATTGCTCAGTTGCCGCAGCGGCAGAACAGCAAATGCGCGTGCTGAGAGGTGGCAGCACCAAGGGGGCTTTAGGCAGCTCCTTGCTCCTCCAGCTTTAACAGCCCTGCTCCTGCTGTGCTCCCCCAGGACAGCCCCAGTTAGCGTTCCCATGGGTGTGCAGGATGGAGGGCTGCCCCGAAGCTTTTGACACTGTTCCCTGGCACAGTGACAGAGCTTGGTGCCGCGCACCAGAGCCACCCTTCAGGACAGCAGAGCACTCAGAGCACCCCGAGCCCGAGGGGCTCCGCACAAAGGATGAGTGAGCATCGTGGGTCTCATTGCAGATCTGAATCGCGCTGACACGGTGTGGGGATGATGATGCTCGTTAATTTCAGCTGACGAGATCTTGGCTAAAAGTACTGATGTTAACATCGCTCTGCCTTTATTTGTCTCCAGCAGAAATGAGAAGGGCCTGGGTAGTTAATTGTGCTGCCTTTATGGTCAGTAACCTTTCCTCACCACTGCCATAATTGTTGGAGGCAAGCGGACGTGAAAAACAAGTTAATTTTTATGTTTTACTGCAAGTTCTCAATGTGTTAAATTGTGCTGGCCACACCATCGAGAGTGCAAGCGTAATTGTGAAAGTGTTGATAAGTTCTGTGTTAGTGGCTGAACTGAAGCCTTTTGCAGTCAAATTCTCTTAACCTGTTCTGCAATATCTGTAGTTTTAATCTTAGATAATTCTTGAAATACTTATTTGAGAGGAGGGAAAAAAGCCTGCAGAGGCTTTCTGAGTCCAGTGTTGTGTGCAGCAGCGTTTATCAGAATGAAATGCTGCCCAGAGTGCTTTGGAGGAGCGCGGCTGTGAGCGAGTGTCCCCCTTAGGAGCAGCAGTTAAAGCTTGGTGAGAGCAGCAGCTCACTGGGCTTGCTGGGCTTCACAGCAAACCCTTCCAGCCCTGTGAGCCACCAACAGCTGTGAGTGATGTCTCCTCTTCCCTGTCTGGGGTTCACACCAAACCCTTCCAGCCCTGTGAGACACACAGCAGCTCACTGGGCCTGCTGGGGTTCACACCAAACCCTTCCAGCCCTGTTAGGCACCAACAGCTCTGAGTGACGTCTCCTCTTCCCTCACACCAAACCCTTCCAGCCCTGTTAGCCACCAACAGCTGTGAGCGACGTCTCCTCTTCCCTCACACCAAACCCTTCCAGCCCTGTTAGCCACCAGCAGCTCTGAGTGACGTCCCCTCTTCCCTGTGTGGGGTTCACAGCAAACCCTTCCAGCCCTGTTAGCCACCAACAGCTCTGAGTGACGTCTCCTCTTCCCTCACAGCAAACCTTTCCAGCCCTGTTAGCCACCAACAGCTCTGAGTGACCTCTCCTCTTCCCTGTCCCCCCGAGCAATGAGGCTGGCCAGGACAAGGTGTGGGTGATGTTCAGAGCTGTGTGCATTCCCCTGCTCCTGCAGGGTGTCAGAGTCAGCGTTACCTGATGCATTGTGCCCCGAGCAGAAAGGAGAGAGGAAGGGCAGAGCCGGGGCTGTGGCAGCTGTGCCCCGAGCGGGCTGTGCAGTGTGTTCTTTCCCAGGTCACCCTCCAGGTGTATTGACAGGTAGCTGTAGGGATGCACTCTCACAGGTTGCGCCAGGGCTCAGCCGGGAGCTCGGCACCGTGGGCTCGCAGCCCGGCCAGCCCCGAGCCAGCAGCGCAGTGAGTGCGGCGCCGCTGCCGCCTCTGCGCTCCCCAGCCCGGATTGCACACCCGGAGCAGCAGGGGCGAGCAGGGCCAGCTGCCCCAGCCCGGATTGCACACCCGGAGCAGCAGGGGCCAGCAGGGCCAGCTGCCCAGCCCGGATTGCACACCCGGAGCAGCAGGGGCGAGCAGGGCCAGCTGCCCCAGCCCGGATTGCACACCCGGAGCAGCAGAGGTGAGCGGGGCCAGCTGCCCCAGCCCGGATTGCACACCCGGAGCAGCAGGGGTGAGCAGGGCCAGCTGCCCCAGCCCGGCCCGGATTGCACACCCGGAGCAGCAGGGGCCAGCAGGGCCAGCTGCCCCAGCCCAGATTGCACACCCGGAGCAGCAGGGGTGAGCAGGGCCAGCTGCCCCAGCCCGGATTGCACACCCGGAGCAGCAGAGGCCAGCAGGGCCAGCTGCCCCAGCCCGGATTGCACACCCGGAGCAGCAGGGGCCAGCAGGGCCAGCTGCCCCAGCCCGGATTGCACACCCGGAGCAGCAGGGGCCAGCAGGGCCGTGCGGGCGGGCTCGGACACGGGGCTCTCTCGTTGCAGACAGTACCACCAGCTGGACCGGGAGCCGCACGGCCGCCTACACGCCCAGCATCCCGCACCACCAGAACGGGCACCTGCAGCACCACCCGCCCATGCACCCCGGACACTACTGTAAGCAGCAGCCTCGCGGGTCCTCCCGTCCTCCTGTCCTGCCGTCCTCCTGTCCTGCTGTCCTCCCGTCCTCCTGTCGTCCCGTCCTGCCGTCCTCCTGTCCTCCTGTCCTCCCGTCCTCCCGTCCTCCTGTCATCCCGTCCTCCTGTCCTCCCGTCCTCCCGTCCTCCCGTCCTCCTGTCCTCCTGTCCTCCTGTCCTGCCGTCCTCCTGTCCTCCTGTTGTCCTGTCCTCCTGTCCTCCTGTCCTCCTGTCCTCCTGTCCTCCTGTCCTCCTGTTGTCCTGTCCTCCTGTCCTCCTGTCCTCCTGTCCTCCCGTCCTCCCATCCTCCCGTCCTCCTGTCCTCCTGTCCTCCCGTCCTCCTGTCGTCCCGTCCTCCTGTCCTCCCGTCCTCGCATCCTCCTGTCGTCCTGTCATCCTGTCGTCCTGTCCTCCTGTCCTCCTGTCCTGCTGTCCTCCTGTCCTCGCGTCCTCCTGTCCTCCCGTCCTCCCGTCCTCCTGTCCTCCTGTCCTCCTGTCCTCCTGTCCTCCCGTCCTCCCGTCCTCCTGTCCTCCCGTCCTCCCCTCTGTGACAGCTGGGAGCTGCACTGCCACCCTCACACCTGTCTGTGAATCCCTCACACCTGTGAATCCCTCACACCTGTCTGTGTATCCCTCACACCTGCCTGTGAATCCCTCTGTGCAACAAACAGGTTCTGTTTTCCCTTCCAGGGCCAGTTCACAACGAGCTCGCATTCCAGCCTCCCATATCCAACCATCCAGGTGAGTAACCTGGCAGGTGAAGGCACCTTGTGACAGGTGTACCCGAGAGGATGAGGGACCCCTGTTCCACAGAGCCTGCCCTGACACGGGGACGGGCACAGCAGCGGGGAGGGGGCTGCTGCAGGTGTGCCCAGGTGTGTGTGGGGCTGTGCCCAGGTGTGTGTGGGGCTGTGCCCAGGTGTGTGTGGGGCTGTGCCCAGGTGTGTCTGGGTGTGCCCAGGTGTGTGTGTGGCTGTGCCCAGGTGTGTGTGTGGCTGTGCCCAGGTGTGTCTGGGGCTGTGCCCAGGTGTGTGTGGGGCTGTGCCCAGGTGTGTGGGGCTGTGCCCAGGTGTGTCTGGGGCTGTGCCCAGGTGTGTGTGGGGCTGTGCCCAGGTGTGTCTGGGGCTGTGCCCAGGTGTGTGTGGGGCTGTGCCCAGGTGTGTGGGGCTGTGCCCAGGTGTGTGTGGGGCTGTGCCCAGGTGTGTCTGGGGCTGTGCCCAGGTGTGTCTGGGGCTGTGCCCAGGTGTGTCTGGCTGTGCCCAGGTGTGTCTGGCTGTGCCCAGGTGTGTGTGGGCTGTGCCCAGGTGTGTCTGGGCTGTGCCCAGGTGTGTGTGGGGCTGTGCCCAGGTGTGTCTGGCTGTGCCCAGGTGTGTGGGGCTGTGCCCAGGTGTGTGTGGGGCTGTGCCCAGGTGTGTCTGGGTACAGGCAGCGCTGGGTGCTGGGTACAGGCAGTGCTGGGTGCTGGGTACAGGCAGTGCTGGGTGCTGGATACAGGCAGGGCTGTGTGCTGGATACAGGCAGGGCTGGGTACAGGCAGGGCTGTGTGCTGGGTACAGGCAGCCCTGTGTGCTGGATACAGGCAGGGCTGGGTACAGGCAGGGCTGTGTGCTGGGTACAGGCAGCGCTGGGTACAGGCAGCGCTGGGTACAGGCAGCGCTGGGTACAGGCAGCCCTGTGTGCTGGGTACAGGCAGTGCTGGGTACAGGCAGCCCTGTGTGCTGGGTACAGGCAGCCCTGGGTGCTGGGTACAGGCAGCCCTGTGTGCTGGGTACAGGCAGCGCTGGGTACAGGCAGGGCTGGGTACAGGCAGCGCTGGGTACAGGCAGGCAGGATGCCCCGCGTGTCTGACGCTGTGTGTTGGGTACAGGCAGCTCTGTGGTACAGGCAGCGCTGGGTACAGGCAGGATGCCCCGCAGGTGCTGACCCTGTGTGCTGTGTGTGTTTCTGTGCAGCCCCCGAGTACTGGTGCTCCATCGCGTACTTCGAGATGGACGTGCAGGTGGGCGAGACGTTCAAGGTGCCCTCCAGCTGCCCCGTGGTCACCGTGGACGGCTACGTGGACCCGTCTGGCGGGGACCGCTTCTGCCTGGGACAGCTGTCCAACGTGCACCGCACCGAGGCCATCGAGAGAGCCAGGTACCCCCACGGACCGCCTGCCCCGGCGCCTGGTGGTGCCCCCGGTGTGCCCTGTGTGTGCCCTGTGTGTGCCCTGGGGTGAATGCGTGTGAGTGAGCCCAGGGTGTGCCCTCTGTGTGTGCCCCAGGTGTGCCCTGTGTGAGTGTGAGTTATCCTGTGTGTGCCCTGTGTGTGCCCTGTGTGTGATGGGAGTGTGTGAATGTGTGTGAGTGAGCCCAGGGTGCCCCGTGTGTGCCCTGTGTGTGCCCTGGGGTCAGTGTGAGTTACCCTGGTGCCCTGTGTGTGCTCTGTGTGTGCCCCGTGTGTGCCCTGTGTGTGCCCAGTGTGTGCCCTGTGTGTGCTGGCAGTGTGTGAGTGTGTGTGAGTGAGCCCAGGGTGCCCCGGGTGTGCCCTGTGTGTGCCCCGGTGTGCCCCGTGTGTGCCCTGGGTGTGCCCTGTGTGTGCCCTGGGTGTGCCCTGTGTGTGCTGGGAGTGTGTGAATGTGTGTGAGTGAGCCCAGGGTGCCCTGTGTGTGCCCTGTGGGTGCCCCGGGTGTGATGGGAGTGTGTGAATGTGTGTGCCCTGTGTGTGCCCTGTGTGTGCCCTGTGTGTGCCCCATGTGTGCCCTGTGTGTGCCCTGTGTGGGATGGGAGTGTGTGAGTGAGCCCAGGGTGACCCTGGTGTGCCCTGGGTGTGCCCTGGGTGTGCCCTGGGGTCAGTGTGAGTTACCCTGGTGCCCTGTGTGTGTGTGTGTGTCACAGTGCTCTGTGTGTGTGTGTGTGTCACAGTGCTGTGTGTGTGTGTGTCACAGTGCTCTGTGTGTGTGTGTCACAGTGCTGTGTCTGTGTGTGTGTGTCACAGTGCTCTGTGTGTGTGTGTCACAGTGCTGTGTCTGTGTGTGTGTGTCACAGTGCTCTGTGTGTGTGTGTCACAGTGCTGTGTCTGTGTGTGTGTGTCACAGTGCTCTGTGTGTGTGTGTCACAGTGCTCTGTGTGTGTGTGTCACAGTGCTGTGTGTGTGTGTGTGTGTGTGTCACAGTGCTCTGTGTGTGTGTGTCACAGTGCTCTGTGTGTGTGTGTCACAGTGCTCTGTGTGTGTGTGTGTCACAGTGCTGTGTGTGTGTGTGTGTGTGTGTGTGTGTGTGTCACAGTGCTGTGTGTGTGTGTCACAGTGCTGTGTGTGTGTGTGTCACAGTGCTCTGTGTGTGTGTGTGTCACAGTGCTGTGTGTGTGTGTGTGTGTGTGTGTGTCACAGTGCTGTGTGTGTGTGTGTGTCACAGTGCTGTGTGTGTGTGTGTGTGTGTCACAGTGCTCTGTGTGTGTGTGTGTGTGTCACAGTGCTCTGTGTGTGTGTCACAGTGCTGTGTGTGTGTGTGTGTGTCACAGTGCTCTGGGTGTGTGTGTGTGTGTGTCACCGTGCTGTGTGTGTGTGTGTGTGTGTGTCACAGTGCTGTGTGTGTGTGTGTCACAGTGCTCTGTGTGTGTGTGTGTGTGTGTCACCGTGCTGTGTGTGTGTGTGTGTGTGTGTGTCACAGTGCTGTGTGTGTGTGTGTGTCACAGTGCTGTGTGTGTGTGTGTGTCACAGTGCTGGGTGTGTGTGTGTGTGTGTGTGTGTGTCACAGTGCTGTGTGTGTGTGTGTCACAGTGCTCTGTGTGTGTGTGTGTGTGTGTGTGTGTCACAGTGCTCTGTGTGTGTGTGTGTGTGTGTGTGTGTGTGTGTCACAGTGCTGTGTGTGTGTCACAGTGCTCTGTGTGTGTGTCACAGTGCTCTGTGTGTGTGTGTGTGTGTGTCACAGTGCTGTGTGTGTGTGTGTCACAGTGCTGTGTGTGTGTGTGTGTGTGTGTGTGTGTCACAGTGCTGTGTGTGTGTGTGTGTCACAGTGCTGTGTGTGTGTGTCACAGTGCTGTGTGTGTGTGTCACAGTGCTGTGTGTGTGTCACAGTGCTCTGTGTGTGTCACAGTGCTCTGTGTGTGTGTGTGTGTGTGTGTGTGTGTGTGTGTGTGTGTCACAGTGCTGTGTGTGTGTGTGTGTGTGTGTGTGTGTGTCACAGTGCTCTGTGTGTGTGTGTGTCACAGTGCTGTGTGTGTGTGTCACAGTGCTGTGTGTGTGTGTCACAGTGCTGTGTGTGTGTGTGTCACAGTGCTGTGTGTGTGTGTGTCACAGTGCTCTGTGTGTGTGTGTGTGTGTGTCACAGTGCTGTGTGTGTGTGTGTGTGTCACAGTGCTGTGTGTGTGTGTGTGTGTCACAGTGCTCTGTGTGTGTGTGTCACAGTGCTGTGTGTGTGTGTGTGTGTCACAGTGCTGTGTGTGTGTGTGTGTGTCACAGTGCTCTGTGTGTGTGTCTGTGTGTGTGTCACAGTGCTGTGTGTGTGTGTGTGTCTGTGTGTGCCTGCAGTGCTGCTGCGGGGGTGTGTGCATGCCTGCAGCGCTGCTGACGGCCGTTCCCCGCAGGTTGCACATCGGCAAGGGCGTGCAGCTGGAGTGCAAGGGCGAGGGCGACGTGTGGGTGCGCTGCCTGAGCGACCACGCCGTGTTCGTGCAGAGCTACTACCTGGACCGCGAGGCGGGCCGCGCGCCCGGCGACGCCGTGCACAAGATCTACCCCAGCGCCTACATCAAGGTGGGTCACTGCACTGCTGCTGCACTGCTGCTGTGCTGCTGTGCTGCTGCACTGCTGCTGCCCCGTGCGGGACCCAGGGCTGCTCCAGGCCAGCACACCCCTCGGGCTGTCCTGGATGCCCAGGAACCCCACCAGGGCGCTCAGAGACCCCGGCACGGAGCCCAGCACACCCGTGGGTTTGATTGAGGTACCAACCTTGTGTGAGGATCTGCAAGCCACAGAAAATCAACTGCAGTGACAGTGAATTTATCATGAGGTGAAAGAGTAAATGTTGGGGTTTTTAGAGTGGAGGTTCAGGGGCAAGATGAAGGGATCTGGGCATGTCCAGCCTTTCTCCTTCTTGGCCTCCACCTTCTGCTGTGATTTTGGCACTTACGGATTGGTTTAGAGTAGAAGCTCACTGTCTAACACAGGTGATGGGTATTGGAAAGTAATTGTAAACATTGTACACGCAGTGTTTAGTATAAAAAGATAACACCACCCCAGGGGAGGCAGAGTGCCTCTGTGTGTCCTGCTCAACAGACCTCAGCTGGGCAGGAGACAGAATTTTATAGATGAGGTGCAATAAACCACCTTGAGACCCAGAAATGAAGAGCTCTGGCTCCTTCTTCCAGCACCGAGCTGGGAAAAGAGACTTCCCAACCTTCCTCGGGGTCACTCTGAGCAGCCGAGACCCCAACAGGAGGCATTTATGGCAAATAAATATTGACATAAAGCCGACCTCGCCTTCAGAATCCCTAACCGGTTCTGTTTGTCATGCACCTAAAGGTGACTTCAGAAATTACTCTGAACTGAAGGTGTCATCTGGGTGCTATGAAAGTGAACTGTGTACTCCGTCACAAGCAGTGTCGATAGCAGCTCTCTGCATTTTTAGCCTAACAAGTTTAAATTAACTGCAGCCAAAATTTTTAGCCTTGTGTTTCTTAGAAAAGAACACAATCTGTTTCTTTTCTCCCAAAAAAGCAGAGTTGTGAAAGTAAACACAAACGCAGCAGGAGTCTGGGGCGTGTGCTGAAGCGCCCTGAGCGTGGAGCGAGGCAGAGCTCAGGGCCAGTTGCACAAAAGGAATCATTTTGAGGGGGTTCTGGCACGGCCAAGGAATCATTTTGAGGAGGTTCTGGCACGGCCAAGGAATCATTTTGAGGGGGTTCTGGCACGGCCAAGGAATCATTTTGAGGAGGTTCTGGCGTGGCCAAGGAATCATTTTGAGGAGGTTCTGGCGTGGCCAAGGAATCATTTTGAGGGGGTTCTGGCACTGCCAAGGAATCATTTTGAGGAGGTTCTGGCACGGCCAAGGAATCATTTTGAGGAGGTTCTGGCACGGCCAAGGAATCATTTTGAGGAGGGTTCTGGCACGGCCAAGGAATCATTTTGAGGAGGTTCTGGCACGGCCAAGGAATCATTTTGAGGAGGTTCTGGTGTGGCCAAGGAATCATTTTGAGGAGGTTCTGGCATGGCCAAGGAATCATTTTGAGGGGGTTCTGGCACGGCCAAGGAATCATTTTGAGGAGGTTCTGGCACGGCCAAGGAATCATTTTGAGGAGGTTCTGGTGTGGCCAAGGAATCATTTTGAGGGGGTTCTGGTGTGGCCAAGGAATCATTTTGAGGAGGTTCTGGCGTGGCCAAGGAATCATTTTGAGGAGGTTCTGGCGTGGCCAAGGAATCATTTTGAGGAGGTTCTGGCACGGCCAAGGAATCATTTTGAGAGGTTCTGGCACGGCCAAGGAATCATTTTGAGGAGGTTCTGGCACGGCCAAGGAATCATTTTGAGGAGGTTGTGGCGTGGCCAAGGAATCATTTTGAGGAGGTTCTGGCGTGGCCAAGGAATCATTTTGAGGGGGTTCTGGCGTGGCCACGGAATCATTTTGAGGGGGTTCTGGTGTGGCCACGGAATCATTTTGAGGAGGTTCTGGCATGACCAAGGAATCATTTTGAGGGGGTTCTGGCATGGCCAAGGAATCATTTTGAGGAGGTTCTGGCATGACCAAGGAATCATTTTGAGGAGGTTCTGGCATGACCAAGGAATCATTTTGAGGAGGTTCTGGTGTGGCCAAGGAATCATTTTGAGGAGGTTCTGGTGTGGCCAAGGAATCATTTTGAGGAGGTTCTGGCATGACCAAGGAATCATTTTGAGGAGGTTCTGGCACGGCCAAGGAATCATTTTGAGGAGGTTCTGGCACAGCCAAGGAATCATTTTGAGGAGGTTCTGGCACAGCCGTGCCTCTGGCAGGCTGCAAACTCACAGAGACCACCACGCTCAGGAGAATCCAGCCTCGTGTGAGCTGCTTGGGGCTCGCAGGGTTTGGTGCTCTGACCATCACCAGCTCTGGAGGCAGCTGTGCAGTGGGGATGAAAGAACCCCTGGTGCTCTGCGCAGGAGCTTTGCAGCGCTGCAGGAAGCAGAGTCTGGTGGCACACAGCGATCCCAGAAGGGCCCAGCCTGGCACCCACAGCCCTGGGCTGTCACTGCCATGTCCCTCACATCGACCAGGGACATAACGCGGCACTCATAACGCTGGGTTTCATAATTCACGTGCCCGCTATTCTGGGAATCCCGTGGTTTAACAGAGAGGCAGGGATTTAACCTGCCCGCGGCGCCCCTCAGACCGTGCTCTGCAGGAGCTCCTGCTCTGGGCAGCGGTGGGGACACCACGAGAGGGCTCTGCAGGAATCAGATCAGGACGGGAACTGTTGGGAATGACGGGCTGGGGGAAGGCGGGCTGCTCCCAGGGACAGCCGGGCCGGGCTGGGCTGGGCTGGGCTGGGCTGGGCTGGGACAGCTGGGTTGGGCTGGGCTGAGTTGGGCTGGGCTGGGCTGGGCTGGGCTGTGCCGTGCTGGGCCAGCCGGGGCTGCGGGGCTGTGCTGTGCTGGAGGGGCAGCAGCGGTGACGGTGACGGTGACGGTGACTGCGCGCGTTTGCCGTTGCAGGTGTTCGACCTGCGGCAGTGCCACCGGCAGATGCAGCAGCAGGCCGCCACCGCGCAGGCCGCCGCCGCCGCGCAGGCTGCAGCCGTGGCCGGCAACATCCCGGGGCCCGGCTCCGTGGGAGGCATCGCCCCCGCCATCAGTGAGTGCTGGGACACGGGGACACGGGCTGGGACCCTGGGGTGGGACACTGGGGTGGCACAGGCAGCCTGGGCTGGGACAGGGACCATGGCTGGGACACAGCGGGGCTGGCAGCGTTGTCACTGTCCTCTGCCCAGCACAGTGTCCTGTCACTGTCCCCTGCCCAGCACACCATTCCTGTCACTGTCCCCTGCCCAGCACACCATTCCTGTCACTGTCCCCTGCCCAGCACGGTGCCCTGTCAGTGTCCCCTGCCCAGCACACCATTCCTGTCACTGTCCCCTGCCCAGCACACCAGCCCTGTCACTGTCCCCTGCCCAGCACACCAGCCCTGTCACTGTCCCTGCCCAGCACACCATTCCTGTCACTGTCCCCTGCCCAGCACACCATTCCTGTCACTGTCCCTGCCCAGCACACCATTCCTGTCACTGTCCCCTGCCCAGCACACCATTCCTGTCACTGTCCCTGCCCAGCACACCATTCCTGTCACTGTCCCCTGCCCAGCACACCAGCCCTGTCACTGTCCCTGCCCAGCACACCATTCCTGTCACTGTCCCTGCCCAGCACACCATTCCTGTCACTGTCCCCTGCCCAGCACGGTGCCCTGTCACTGTCCCTGCCCAGCACACCATTCCTGTCACTGTCCCCTGCCCAGCACACCATTCCTGTCACTGTCCCTGCCCAGCACACCATTCCTGTCACTGTCCCCTGCCCAGCACACCATTCCTGTCACTGTCCCTGCCCAGCACAGTGCCCTGTCACTGTCCCTGCCCAGCACACCATTCCTGTCACTGTCCCCTGCCCAGCACAGTGCCCTGTCACTGTCCCCTGCCCAGCACACCATTCCTGTCACTGTCCCTGCCCAGCACACCATTCCTGTCACTGTCCCCTGCCCAGCACAGTGCCCTGTCACTGTCCCCTGCCCAGCACACCATTCCTGTCACTGTCCCTACCCAGCACACCATTCCTGTCACTGTCCCCTGCCCAGCACACCATTCCTGTCACTGTCCCCTGCCCAGCACACCATTCCTGTCACTGTCCCTTCCCAGCACACCATTCCTGTCACTGTCCCTGCCCAGCACAGTGCCCTGTCACTGTCCCCTGCCCAGCACGGTGCCCTGTCACTGTCCCCTGCCCAGCACACCATTCCTGTCACTGTCCCCTGCCCAGCACACCATTCCTGTCACTGTCCCCTGCCCAGCACGGTGCCCTGTCACTGTCCCCTGCCCAGCACACCATTCCTGTCACTGTCCCCTGCCCAGCACACCATTCCTGTCACTGTCCCCTGCCCAGCACAGTGCCCTGTCACTGTCCCCTGCCCAGCACACCATTCCTGTCACTGTCCCTGCCCAGCACACCATTCCTGTCACTGTCCCCTGCCCAGCACGGTGCCCTGTCACTGTCCCCTGCCCGGCACATCATTCCTGTCACTGTCCCTGCCCAGCACACCAGCCCTGTCACTGTCCCCTGCCCAGCACGGTGCCCTGTCACTGTCCCTGCCCAGCACATCATTCCTGTCACTGTCCCCTGGCCAGCACACCATTCCTGTCACTGTCCCCTGCCCAGCACGGTGCCCTGTCACTGTCCCCTGCCCAGCACACCATTCCTGTCACTGTCCCCTGCCCAGCACATCATTCCTGTCACTGTCCCCTGCCCAGCACACCATTCCTGTCACTGTCCCCTGCCCAGCACATCATTCCTGTCACTGTCCCCTGCCCAGCACACCATTCCTGTCACTGTCCCCTGCCTGGCACACCATTCCTGTCACTGTCCCCTGCCCAGCACGGTGCCCTGTCACTGTCCCTGCCCAGCACACCATTCCTGTCACTGTCCCCTGCCTGGCACACCATTCCTGTCACTGTCCCCTGCCCAGCACACCATTCCTGTCACTGTCCCCTGCCCAGCACAGTGCCCTGTCACTGTCCCCTGCCCAGCACACCATTCCTGTCACTGTCCCCTGCCCAGCATGGTGCCCTGTCACTGTCCCCTGCCCAGCACACCATTCCTGTCACTGTCCCCTGCCCAGCATGGTGCCCTGTCACTGTCCCCTGCCCAGCACACCATTCCTGTCACTGTCCCCTGCCCAGCACACCAGCCCTGTCACTGTCCCCTGCCCGGTGCCCCGTCCTTGCCCCGCTGTGCGGGCAGGGCTGTGTGTGGCAGTGGCTGCTCCCTGTCCCTGGGCACAGCAGAGAAGGTCTTTGTGCAAGGCCCAGCAGCCACAGCGGTCGCAGGGTTCCTTTAAACCCGGGCATTTCTGGCTGCTCAGAGCCCAGCTTGGAACACGTGTTTGTGTTTCAGCTGGTACAAACATCGCTGCGGACAGCACAGTCCTTGGCTAGGTGCAGGAGCACCCACTGCTAAGGATCTTGAGCAGGGCTGAGGGTGGTTTTATTCTCAATTTCATTACTGTTGTTCCGGGCTGGTGTTGCCTGAGTTGCTAAATTCTGGATTTTTGAGGTGGTTCTGGAGCCCTTTAGAGGTGTAAGCGCTTTTGTGAGTCAGGTGCTCTGTGTGCCACAGGCTCCTTGTGCTGCCCTGTGCTCCCTGCAGCTGCCCTGCAGATCCCTGAAGGCATTTTGGGCAAAGTTTGTGGCTTCTCTGTCTTGGCCATGGCTGTGGTTTGGCACCTGGCAGCAGTGTGTACCTTTGTGCTCTGCAGCTGGGAGCGGTGCTGCCCCAGCCCGGCTGCCTGCAGCGCCCGTCTGAGCTCCCACCCTGAACATGCAGTCCTTGGCAAAGCTCTGAATGAGCGTTCTGTGACTGGGCTGCCTGAGAGTGACCTGCATTGTGCCATGAGAGCCCTTGGGTTTCATCCTGTCTGCTTTCTGTAGGGATAGCTGGGATACTGGGAATTAGGAATTGCTGGCTGTGAGGGTGGGCAGGCCCTGGCCCAGGGTGCCCAGAGCAGCTGTGGCTGCCCCTGGATCCCTGGCAGTGTCCCAGGCCAGGCTGGATGGGGCTTGGAGCAGCCTGGGACAGTGGGAGGTGTCCCTGCCCATGGCCGGGGTGGCACTGGAGGAGCTTTGAGGTCCCTCTGACCCGAACCCATCCCATGGTTCTGACAGCAGCGTTCTGTGTGTCAGCACCTGTCTGAGGTGGCAGAACGCTGTGAGAGCTGAAACTGCAGGACATGCAAAGGAATGGGTGCAGGACATGCAAAGGAATGGGTGCAGGACATGCAAAGGAATGGGTGCAGGACATGCAGCGGGAATGTGGCAGCGAGGGCTGGCCTGGCCGGGTGACAGGGAGGTGTGACGGCACAGGTGTGATGGGACAGGTGTGACAGGCAGCAGATGTGAAGGAATAGGTGTGACAAACAGGAGGTGTGAAGGGACAAGTCTGAAGGACAGGACAGGTGTGACAGGCAGGGAAGTGTGACAGGCAGGGAAGTGTGACGGGACAGATGTGACAGGACAGGCAGGGAAGTGTGACAGGACAGGAGGTGTGACAGGACAGGACAGGAGGTGTGACAGACAGGGAGGGGTGTGCCAGGCCGGCAGTGCCGCTGTGTCCCAGCCCAGCCCTGAGTGTCCCCTCTGAGTGTCCCCTCTGAGTGTCCCCTCTGAGTGTCCCCTCTGAGTGTCCCCTCGTGTCCCCGCGCAGGCCTGTCGGCGGCGGCCGGCATCGGCGTGGACGACCTGCGGCGGCTGTGCATCCTGCGGATGAGCTTCGTCAAGGGCTGGGGCCCCGACTACCCGCGGCAGAGCATCAAGGAGACGCCGTGCTGGATCGAGATCCACCTGCACCGCGCGCTGCAGCTGCTGGACGAGGTGCTGCACACCATGCCCATCGCCGACCCGCAGCCGCTGGACTGAGCCGCCCGCGCGCCTCGCCGCCGACGCCCCGCCGCCCTCGCTTCACCTGCCCCAAACAGGTTTCAGACACGTGTTTGCCGCCTTGCTCCTAGCAGAACGCGCCCGAACGTGCGGGGTTTGGATTTCAGGTGTTTCCAGAACTCGGTAGTCGTAACACACGGGGCCTGACGTGGAAGGTAAAACGCTTTATAGAGACTTGACAGTGTTGGGTTTGTTCCCTTTGAAACTCTCCTTCCCTGCGGTGGCGTCTTGGTGATCAGCCTCACGGGAGCCTTTTGTATGCAGAATATATATTATATATATATTTATATCTGAAAATTCCTTCTAGTAGTTAAAAACATTTACCTTGTAGCGACTTTAAAATTCCAGCCGATTTGTGATATCCTGTTTAGGGAACAGTAGTTAACAGAAGACTTCTTTATTTTGTTGATGATCACGTTAACGGTTTTTCCAGGTTAAAGCCTCGCAGCTGCCAAAAAGTGAGGGGATGACACATACGTTGTTGGCATCGATCACAAAATTCTTTAGTTTTTGAAGAAAACAAAAGACATCCTAGATTTTTATTTATGTAACCACGTGAGTTTGAAACACTAAAGGAAGCGGATGCTTTGAGTGTGGGCGCTCGGTTTGAGGTGAGACACCCCGCCTGCAGCATTGCCACTGGAATTGACCCGTGAGTGCCCGTGGCAGGAACGTGTTTTCATAATTACTACTGACCTCTGTGGCTCCACTCGAAACCCCCCTAGCATGTACCATGGGCAAACCTGCATGACTCTTCTACTCGCATATACCACGGAAGCGTGTACGGTAATCCATCGGCGTTTAGACTGGGTTTTTGTCTCTGTTCACCACTTCCACTCAGGGCCAGATGGCAAACCTGTTCTTATACCTCCCGGTTATTTCAGCCCTGTGCCATCGGTGACCGCGCCAAGGGGCAATGGCTCCGTGCAGGGAGCCCAGGGCGGGGAGCGTGCAGGGGACGGCACCCCTGGCAGGGACAGCACCCACCCCTGTGCTCACCCCGGGCTCCAGACACAGGGACGGCACCCCTGGAGGGACAGCACCCACCCCTGCCTCCCTGTGCTCCCTGTGCTCACCCCGGGCTGCCAGACACAGGGACAGCACCCCTGGAGGGACAGCACCCACCCCTGCCTCCCTGTGCTGCCAGACACAGGCACAGCATCCCTGGCAGGGACAGCACCCACCCCTGTGCTCACCCCAGGCTCCAGACACAGGGACAGCACCCCTGGAGGGACAGCACCCACCCCTGCCTCCCTGTGCTCCCTGTGCTCACCCCGAGCTCCAGACACAGGGACAGCATCCCTGGCAGGGACAGCACCCACCCCTGTGCTCACCCCGGGCTCCAGACACAGGGACAGCAGCCACCCCTGCCTCCCTGTGCTCACCCCGGGCTGCCAGACACAGGGACAGCATCCCTGGCAGGGACAGCACCCACCCCTGTGCTCATCCCGGGCTGCCAGACACAGGGACAGCACCCACCCCCGCCTCCCTGTGCTCCCTGTGCTCACCCCGGGCTGCCAGACACAGGGACGGCACCCCTGGCAGGGACAGCAGCCACCCGTGTGCTCACCCTGGGCTGCCAGACACAGGGACAGCAGCCCTGGCAGGGACAGCACCCATCCCCGCCTCCCTGTACTGCCAGACACAGGGACAGCATCCACCCCTGCCTCCCTGTGCTCCCTGTGCTGCCAGACACAGGGACAGCAGCCCTGGCAGGGACAGCAGCCACCCCTGTGCTCACCCCGGGCTCCAGACACAGGGACAGCAGCCCTGGCAGGGACAGCACCCACCCCTGTGCTCACCCCGGGCTGCCAGACACAGGGACAGCACCCACCCCTGCCTCCCTGCGCTCACCCCGGGCTGCCAGACACAGGGACTGCACCCACCCCTGCCTCCCTGTGCTCCCTGTGCTCACCCCGGGCTCCAGACACAGGGACAGCATCCCTGGCAGGGACAGCACCCACCCCTGCCTCCCCGTGCTCACCCCGGGCTCCAGACACAGGCACAGCATCCCTGGCAGGGACAGCACCCCTGCCTCCCTGTGCTCCCTGTGCTGCCAGACACAGGGACAGCACCCACCCCTGCCTGCCTGTGCACCCCGGGCTGCCAGACACAGGGACAGCACCCACCCCTGCCTCCCTGTGCTCCCCGTGCTCCTCGGGCCCTGAGGAACAGCAGCATCCCCGCCTCCCTGTGCTCCCTGTGCTGCCAGACACAGGGACAGCATCCCTTGCAGGGACAGCACCCACCCCTGCCTCCCTGTGCTCCCTGTGCTCCCCGGGCCGTGAGGAACAGCAGCATCCCCGCCTCCCTGTGCTCCCCGGGCTCTGGGGCGCAGCAGCAGCTCTGCCTGGCCCTGCCTGCACATGGAGCCCCCTCAGCGGGTTCAGCTTGGTCCTGATGCCCCGAGAGCGCCGCTCGGAGCCGCGCTGGGCTCCCTGGGCTTGGGTCCCTGCTGGGGTCCCTCCGGCCGGAGCTCGCTGGGAAGCACGGCCAGCCTCGCCTTCCCCCCGCTGCTTTACCTGGCGGGGAGAGCCTCTCCTGGGAATCTCTGCTCCTGGCACAGCGAGCAGGGCTGCCCTGAGCCCTGGCACAGACAGGGAGTGAGCAGGGGCTGCCCTGAGCCCCTGGCACAGCGAGCAGAGAGCAGGGCTGCCCTGAGCCCCTGGCACAGCGAGCAGAGAGCAGGGGCTGCCCTGAGCCCTGGCACAGCGAGCAGGGGCTGCCCTGAGCCCCTGGCACAGCGAGCAGGGAGTGAGCAGGGGCTGCCCTGAGCCCCTGGCACAGCGAGCAGGGAGTGAGCAGGGGCTGCCCTGAGCCCCTGGCACAGCGAGCAGGGAGCGAGCAGGGGCTGCCCTGAGCCCCTGGCACAGCGAGCAGGGAGCAGGGGCTGCCCTGAGCCCTGGCACAGCGAGCAGGGGCTGCCCTGAGCCCTGGCACAGCGAGCAGGGAGCGGGGGCTGCCCTGAGCCCCTGGCACAGCCAGCAGGGCCTGCCCTGAGCCCTGGCACAGACAGGGAGCAGGGGCTGCCCTGAGCCCCTGGCACAGCGAGCAGGGGCTGCCCTGAGCCCTGGCACAGCGAGCAGGGGCTGCCCTGAGCCCCTGGCACAGCGAGCAGGGGCTGCCCTGAGCCCCTGGCACAGCGAGCAGGGGCTGCCCTGAGCCCCTGGCACAGACAGGGAGTGAGCAGGGGCTGCCCTGAGCCCTGGCACAGCGAGCAGGGGCTGCCCTGAGCCCCTGGCACAGCCAGCAGCGAGCAGCGAGCAGGGGCTGCCCTGAGCCCCTGGCACAGCGAGCAGGGAGCGAGCAGGGAGCAGGGGCTGCCCTGAGCCCCTGGCACAGACAGGGAGTGAGCAGGGAGCAGGGGCTGCCCTGCCCTCATCTCCCGGCCCTGCGGGGCCCCGCAGCGCTGTCGGCGCGGCTGCAGCAGCCCAGGAATCCCGCGGGGATCGCTGCGGGTTCCTGCCCGGCCCCGTGCTCGGGTGTCGCTGCTCCCGCACGCCGGAATTCCCGCGGAGGCGCCGGGAGCGCTGCTCGGGAGGCCCCGAGCCCCGGCCAGAAATGGACCCCTTTTCCCCGATTTTCATTAATTTCATTCTTTTCCCTGCTGCCTCCCTCGGGCTGGCTTTCAGTGACACCGCCGTTTGTCCCCCCGGAGGTGGCAGCCCCGGCCCCTGGGAGGAGCGGAGTTTGTTTGTTTGTTCTTGCCCCGCGTTTTGGCCAGAGTTTGTTTGTTCTTGCCCCACGTTTTGGCCGGAGTTTGTTTGTTCTTGCCCCGCGTTTTGGCCGGAGTTTGTTTGTTCTTGCCCCGCGTTTTGGCCGGAGTTTGTTTGTTCTTTCTTGCCCCGCATTTTGGCCGGAGTTTGTTTGTTCTTGCCCCGCGTTTTGGCCCCAAACCTGTTTGGCTTTGCGTGGCGCCCTCGCTGGCCCTGTGGCTGTGCCAGACCGGGGCACACAGGGACAGGTTCAGCCCGCTGCTCCTCCTGCTCGTGTCAGTCTGAGAGGATCCGCTTGGTACGGCGAGGTTTCTTACAGATTCTTGCAAACCTCCACCTGCAAAATGCACGGATGGCCCGAAATGTTCAGAACAGAACAAAACAATATCTGATGATTTCATTACAAGAAGTCGCTGTATTTACATCAGGAGAAGTCAGAGGCAGTGAAAGCTGAGAAAGCATTAATCTTCTCCACCAAGCAGCTCCCAAAAGGGTGCACCTGCAGCTGTTAAAGAAAAACGAGACAATCTTATTCTTAGTTTTTCATATGCTGTTAAATTAACTTTTACTTCCACGACAAGGCATAAAAGGCAGCACATAATGGGCTGGAAGGCGCTCAGCAGCAGCAGCAGCAGCAGATGCTGCATTCTTGACAGGCTTGCATTTGTGTCTGAGAGCTGAGGAAGGGCTGCAGCAGCTCCCTGACAGCCGAGGTGATCCCAAGGGTGCCGATTGTCCCCAGCCGGGATTTATTCAGCTTGCACCAGCCCCTCCCGAGGCCGCGGCCCGTTCCCCACCCCGAGCCCTTTGTGCCGGAGCTCTTTGTGCTTTCCCTTTGTCTGCCCAGCCGGGATCAGCGCTGCGAGGTTTAACGGGAGCTGGGATCAGCGCTGGGAGGCACAAAGGCTTTATCCCGTTGTCACTGTTGGTTGGAGAGGGAGGGAATTCACACCGAAACCTTCCCGCAGGAACGGCTGGGAAGGGCTGAACTCCAGCAGGAATCCTCTGGATGGAGACAAAACCATTCCTTCCATCCCCTCTGGGGGTGAGGACGCTGCGCCGGGCCCCGGGGTGAGCGCTCCAGGGACAGCCCCGGCCCTGCGGGGACCCGGCGGTGACCGCGCTGTCCCCGGCCGCCCCGAGCTCCCCGCGGGCCCCTCTCTGCCGGGAGCCGCGGAGCTGCTGCTCCCGCTCCGCCGGGCCGGGCGGCTCCCGCTGCCGTGACAGTGTCACCGGGCCGCCCCTGCTGTGACAGTGTCACCGGGCTGTTCCCACTGCTGTGACAGTGTCACCGGGCTGTTCCTGCAGTGACAGTGTCACCGGGCCGGGCGGCTCCCGCTGCCGCCGCTGCCCGCGCTGCCGGAGGCCGGCACCGGTTAATGGTCCAATTCCAGGCGATGCGGTGCCACGCTCCCAGCTTGCTCTCCTCCATTCCCCGGCGTTCGCACTTTTTGGGCGGAGGCTGCAGCGGTGCCCCTGGTTCCGGGGCTGGAGAAGGATCGCTGTGTGTGCCTGAGCTGTGAGGAGGGCTGCTGGCCCTGTGTGCAGTCAGAGCAGCGCAGAACGCGGGCAGCAGGACCCCTCAAACCCAGCGCTGACCCCGGGCTGCTCCCGCTGCAGTGACAGTGTCACCGGGCCGCCCCTGCTGTGAGTGTCACCGGGCTGCTCCCACTGTGACAGTGTCACCGGGCCGCCCCTGCTGTGACAGTGTCACCGGGCTGTTCCCGCTGCTGTGGCAGTGTCACCGGGCTGCTCCCACTGTGACAGTGTCACCGGGCCGCCCCTGCTGTGACAGTGTCACCGGGCTGTTCCCACTGTGACAGTGTCACCGGGCTGCTCCCACTGTGACAGTGTCACCGGGCCGCCCCTGCAGTGACAGTGTCACCGAGCTGCTCCTGCTGTGACAGTGTCACCGGGCTGCTCCCACTGTGACAGTGTCACCGGGCCGCCCCTGCAGTGACAGTGTCACCGGGCTGCTCCTGCTGTGACAGTGTCACCGGGCTGCCCCTGCTGTGACAGTGTCACCGGGCGGCTCCCCCTGCTGTGACAGTGTCACCGGGCTGCTCCTGCTGCTGTGACAGTGTCACCGGTGCGGCTGAGCGGGCAGAGCCACGCTGAGCGCGCCCCGGGCCGGGCGCTGAGGCTGCTGCTGTGCCTGGAGGGCGCTGCTCCCTCCAGATGTGCGGGACTCTACACCAGCCCCGCTGGAGCTCCCTGGCTCCGGCGAATTCTCCTGTGTTCTTGGTGAGGTTTGGTGGCGCCCCGAGGCTGTGATTCGGCTGGAATGAGAGCTGTGAAGTACCCATAACCCAAAACTCACCCTGAGAGGGCTTTTCAGGCGGGGAAACCTGGTTAAGCATTTCTTTTCTTCAGCCATTGCCTTTTGATAAGCGGTCAACAGAATTCCCAGTAGTTCCTTTGTAGCTTCCTGTATGTTTTTCATTAGACCTAGTTTGTGGATAATATACTGTAGCTAACTTTCCTGAAATTCTGTAACAGAGTATGTTTTTGATTAAAAAAGGTAAAGATTCAGCTCTCATCTTCCTTGTTTCATTTAGCAGAGAGTTTTACCCGGTTTCTGGAGGGCGGTCAGGGCCAGGGCTGCGCTGGGGCCGGGAGGGTTCAGGGCCAGGCAGGGGTTCCCGGGGCAGGGCTGCGGTTCCAGGGCTGCGGTTCCAGGGCTGCGGTTCCAGGGCTGCGGTTCCAGGGGCAGGGCTGCAGTTCCAGGGCTGCGGTTCCAGGGCTGCGGTTCCAGGGCTGCAGTTCCAGGGCTGCGGTTCCAGGGCTGCGGTTCCCGGGCAGGGCTGCGGTTCCAGGGCTGCGGTTCCAGGGCTGCGGTTCCAGGGGCAGGGCTGCGGTTCCAGGGCTGCGGTTCCAGGGCTGCAGTTCCAGGGCTGCGGTTCCAGGGCTGCGGTTCCAGGGCTGCAGTTCCAGGGCTGCGGTTCCAGGGCTGCAGTTCCAGGGGCAGGGCTGCGGTTCCAGGGCTGCGGTTCCAGGGCGGTTCCAGGGCTGAGGTTCCAGGGCTGCGGTTCCAGGACTGCGGTTCCAGGGCTGCGGTTCCGGGGCTGCGGTTCCAGGGCTGCGGTTCCCGGGCTGCGGTTCCAGGGCTGCGGTTCCAGGGCTGCGGTTCCGGGGCTGCGGTTCCAGGGCTGCGGTTCCCGGGCTGCGGTTCCAGGGGCAGGGCTGCGGTTCCCGGGCTGCGGTTCCCGGGGCAGGGCTGCGGTTCCAGGGGCAGGGCTGCGGTTCCCGGGCTGCGGTTCCAGGGCTGCAGTTCCCGGGCTGCGGTTCCCGGGCTGCGGTTCCAGGGCTGCGGTTCCCGGGCTGCGGTTCCAGGGCTGCGGTTTCAGGGTGAGCGTGGGACTGGGGATGAGCACGGAGCTGGGTGAGCACGGAGCTGGGTGAGCACAGGGCTGGGTGAGCACGGAGCTGGGTGAGCACGGAGCTGGGGCTGAGCACGGAGCTGGGTGAGCACGGAGCTGGGGATGAGCACGGAGCTGGCTGAGCACGGAGCTGGGGCTGAGCACGGAGCTGGGGCTGAGCACGGAGCTGGGTGAGCACGGAGCTGGGGATGAGCACGGAGCTGGGGATGAGCACGGAGCTGGGTGAGCACGGAGCTGGGGCTGAGCACGGAGCTGGGTGAGCACGGAGCTGGGTGAGCACGGAGCTGGGGATGAGCACGGAGCTGGGGATGAGCACGGAGCTGGCTGAGCACGGAGCTGGGGATGAGCACGGAGCTGGGGCTGAGCACGGAGCTGGGGATGAGCACGGAGCTGGGTGAGCACGGAGCTGGGGATGAGCACGGAGCTGGGGGTGAGCACGGAGCTGGGGATGAGCACGGAGCTGGGTGAGCACGGAGCTGGGTGAGCACGGAGCTGGGGATGAGCACGGAGCTGGGTGAGCACGGAGCTGGGGATGAGCACGGAGCTGGGTGAGCACGGAGCTGGGTGAGCACAGGGCTGGGTGAGCATGGAGCTGGGGATGAGCACGGAGCTGGGGATGAGCACGGAGCTGGGTGAGCACGGAGCTGGGTGAGCACAGGGCTGGATGAGCACGGAGCTGGGTGAGCGCGGAGCTGGGCTGAGCACGGAGCTGGGTGAGCGCGGAGCTGGGGATGGGCACGGAGCTGGGGGTGAGCACGGAGCTGGGCTGAGCACGGAGCTGGGGCTGAGCACGGAGCTGGGTGAGCACGGAGCTGGGGATGAGCACGGAGCTGGGGATGAGCACGGAGCTGGGGCTGAGCACGGAGCTGGGGATGGGCACGGAGCTGGGGATGAGCACGGAGCTGGCTGAGCACGGAGCTGGGTGAGCACGGAGCTGGGGCTGAGCACGGAGCTGGGGATGGGCACGGAGCTGGGTGAGCACGGAGCTGGGTGAGCACGGAGCTGGGGGTGAGCACGGAGGGGCTGGGGACACCCCTGACACCCCCGAGTTGCCGGGGACACCCAGGGAGCACCCAGGGAACAGGGACAGGAGCAGAGGGAACGGCCTCGGGCTGGGACAGGGCAGGCTCAGGCTGGACAGCAGCAGGAATTTCCACATGGAAAGGGCTGTCCAGCCCTGGCACAGCTGCCCAGGGCACTGGTGAGTCCCCATCCCTTGAGCCATGTGGATGTGGCACTCGGGGACAGGGGTCGGTGGTGGCCCTGGGGCCATCCCCGAACCATTCCCGGCCATCCCGAGCCCATCCCGAGCCCATCCCCGAGCCCATCCCGGCCATCCTGAGCCCATCCCTGAGCCCATCCCGGCCATCCTGAGCCCATCCCGAGCCCATCCCGGCCATCCTGAGCCCATCCCGGCCATCCTGAGCCCATCCCGGCCATCCCCGAGCCCATCCCGGCCATCCTGAGCCCATCCCTGAGCCCATCCCGGCCATCCTGAGCCCATCCCGGCCATCCTGAGCCCATCCCGGCCATCCCCGAGCCCATCCCGGCCATCCCGAGCCCATCCCGGCCATCCTGAGCCCATCCCGGCCATCCTGAGCCCATCCCGGCCATGCCTGAGCCCATCCCGGCCATCCTGAGCCCATCCTGAGCCCATCCCGGCCATCCTGAGCCCATCCCGGCCATCCCCAGCCCTGCCCAGCCCGTGCAGACCCATCGGGCTGTGGGATCTCCGACCGCCCCGGGGCAGCTCCTCCTCTGCCCCAAATCCAGGTTTTCCTTCATAGCCTGCAACCCCACCTCTTTTAGATGCGTTCATTTCATGCTTTGCAAGTTTTGGAAATGTGCTGCAATTTCATAAAAAATCGGGCCAGGTCTGTTCTGAGGGTAAAAAAAGAGAAACCAACAAGAGCCGCTCATTTTTGTTTGTGCCCGTTCTGCTCCTTCCAGAGCCGTGGCCCGGGAGGGACCGCCCGAGCCCGGTTCGGCCACAGCCCGGTTCGGCAGCGGGGGCTCGGTGCTCCGCCAGCCCGGCCCCGGTTCCCGCAGCCCCGGAGGGCAGCGATGCCGCGGGACGGGATCGGCAGCGGCCCCGGGGCATCAGCCCGAGGCTCTCCGGGCGGGGCGCTGCCCGAATTCCCCCGTTCCAGCCGCGGCGCCAGCGCGGTCCCGGCTCGGGCCGGGCTCCCTCTCACGGCCCGAGGGCAGCGCCGGAGCGGAGCGGCAGAAACGCCGCGGGCCGAGCTCCGCCGCCCGGAGCGCTCTGCGGGCAGCGCCGGCCCCGCGGGACGAGAGAGCGGCGGGAGCGCCCAGCGGAGCCCCGGCCCCGGAGCGCGGGCAGCGGGCACCGGGCACGGGCAGGGGGCAGGGGCAGAGGTAACGGGCAGCGGGCAGTGCCCACACACACAGGGCACGGGCACGGGCAGGGGCAGTGCCCGGCACGGGACGCGCTGTCCCCGCCCGGCTGCGCCGATCCCGCAGAGCAGCGGCTGCAGCGCGGCCCGAGCGGCCCCGGACGGGATCCCGGCCCCGCTCCCGATCCCCGCGAGGCGCCGCGCAGGGAGCGCTCGGGACCGGCCGGTGCTGCCCCGGGCTCGGGCAGGGAAGGTTCGGGACCGGCCCGGGGCTGCCGCAGGGAGCGGGGCTGGGGGCGCCTTCCCGAGAGAGGGCACGGAGCGGCCTCGGCAAAGCCCGGGACAGCCCGGGACAGCCCGGGACAGGCGGGGACAGCCGGGACAGCCCGGGACAGGCGGGGACAGGCGGGGACAGGCGGGGACAGGCGGGGACAGCCCGGGACAGCCGGGGACAGCCCGGGACAGCCCGGGACAGGCGGGGACAGCCCGGGACAGGCGGGGACAGGCGGGGACAGCCCGGGACAGGCGGGGACAGCCCGGGACAGCCGGGGACAGCCCGGGACAGGCGGGGACAGCCCGGGACAGGCGGGGACAGCCCGGGACAGCCGGGGACAGCCCGGGACAGCCCGGGACAGCCCGGGACAGCCGGGACAGCCGGGACAGGCGGGAACAGCCCGGGACCGCCGGGGACAGGCGGGGACAGCCGGGACAGGCGCGGCGGCAGCGCAGCGCTCCATCAGCTGACGAACCGTCCGAGTTCATTAATGCTGAGTTTATCAACGCTTCCTTAACAAAAACCCAAATAATGTCGCTGTCCAGCAGAGCGGAGAGAGCGCTGCCCGGGCACAGAGCCGGGCACAGGGAAGGGCACAGAGCCGGGGTTCAGACCCCAATCCCGGGCACAGGGCAGAGCCCCCAGACCCAAATCGCTCACACACACACACAAAGACAACGCACACACACAGAGACACAGAGCCAAATCCCTCTCTCACACACAGGAACATCCAATCAATGGAGACCAATCTTCCTTAAGTAACTTTTAATATCAGAAAAATAAAACTCTTGTAATTCTCTTTACAGCAAATATATAATATCAGTGCTCTGGCCGTCATCGGTTGAAGGCCCTTTATCATAAAATATATGGATTCTTTAAATTTACCGAAACCCGGTCTGTCCTCCCTAGATATACATAACAAAAGTGTAGCAAAATTAGCAAATCCCGAACCGGCCCCGGAGCCCGCCCGTGCCCTCAGGGCAGCCACCACCAAATAAAAACCCTCATCTGTAAACTCGGAATACGAAATGTAACTCTTCAAGTGGAAATAAAAAATAAACTTTTCTGCGTGTTCACCAGTTCAGCATTTCATTCCCTCTTTTTTTTTTTTTGTTTTTCTGTTATACTGAGAAAAAAGCTTTGTCTTGGGAAAGTAACGCTTCCGAAACAAAAATAGAAAAAATCCACCAGAACTCTGTTTTGTAATAATATTTTCCCCCCTTTCTTTGTTCCTTTTTTTGTTTTGGTTTCTCACGTTGTTCAGTTTGCTCGTTGTTGCTTTGCCTTGTGCCAGCGCAGGTTTGGGAACGTTCTGAGGATGGGAGGGCTGGGAACAGCCACAGGTGGAAACGCAGGAAGAGCATCCCAGAGACTCCTCTGCTTTTCCTCTTTGAACTCGTGATTGGAGAGACCTTTGTGAAATGAAGCAAACTGATGCAGGGCCAGGAGGCCGGGGAGCGAGCAACGGCCGGGCACGCGCGGCTCCTCCATTCTGCTTTTCCTCACTAAAATAAATCAGGAATCCACAGCGCGCGCGAGACGAGCCCGCCCGGGACACGGAGCCCACCCGGGACACGGAGCCTGCCCAGGACACGGAGCCCGCCTGGGATACGGAGCCCACAGGGACACGGAGCCCGCCCGGGGCACGGAGCCCACTGGGACACGGAGCCCACTGGGGCATGGAGCCTGCCCGGGACACGGAGCCCACTGGGGCATGGAGCCCGCCCGGGACACGGAGCCCACCCAGGACACGGAGCCCCTCTGGGACACGGAGCCCACTGGGGCATGGAGCCTGCCCGGGACACGGAGCCCGCCTGGGACACGGAGCCCGCCTGGGACACGGAGCCCGCCTGGGACACGGAGCCCACCCGGGACACGGAGCCTGCACAGGACACGGAGCCTGCACAGGACACGGAGCTCACTGGGACACGGAGCCTGCACAGGACACGGAGCCTGCACAGGACACGGAGCCCACCCGGGACACGGAGCCTGTAGTAGACATGGCCATTGAGTAAAATATATATCTGAATATCTGTATATGGGCCTTGCCCCAAGGAGTCCCAGTTGATCCTGACAGGCTTGCAGCTGCAATGTCCTTAATTGGGCGCAGCTGTGGCCAGCAGGGATCGCTGGGATAAAAGGGGGCTGGGTTTCCTAGTTAAGCAGAACCTTGCAGCAACCCTGAAGGAGCAGCACCATCCTGCAGAGGAAGGAGGCAGCGTGATGAAGATCAGGCCACGAGGTACCCCCGAGAAGGTATATGACTGCAATGGACATGACTACTCTGGACATGACTACAACTGAGACCGCAGCCTACGGCTACAGGAGCCCACCCGGGACACGGAGCTCGCCCGGGTCACGGAGCCCACCCGGGACACGGAGCCCGCCCGGGACACGGAGCCCGCCCGGGACACGGAGCCCGCCCGGGACACGGAGCCCGCCCGGGACACGGAGCCCACCCGGGACACGGAGCCCACTGGGACACGGAGCCCGCCCGGGACACGGAGCCCGCCCGGGACACGGAGCCCACTGAGACACGGAGCCCGCCCGGGACACGGAGCCCACTGGGACATGGAGCCCGCCCGGGACACGGAGCCTGCCTGGGACATGGAGCCCGCCCGGGACACGGAGCCCCCTGGGACACGGAGCCCGCCCGGGACACGGAGCCCACCCGGGACACGGAGCCCCCTGGGACACGGAGCCCGCCCGGGACACGGAGCCCGCCCAGGACACGGAGCCCACTGGGACACGGAGCCCACTGGGACACGGAGCCCACTGGGACACGGAGCCCCCTGGGACACGGAGCCCACCGGGACACGGAGCCTGCCCGGGACACGGAGCCCACTGGGACACGGAGCCCACTGGGACACGGAGCCCACTGGGACACGGAGCCCACTGGGACACGGAGCCCTCCCAGCCCGGCGCGGGGCTCAGCAGTGGATGTGGATGGCGCAGGTGATGGCGGCCTGGCACAGGGGGCAGGCAGGCACGTCCTGGGCGCAGATGCGGTTGGTGCAGGGCGGGCAGAAGAGGCTGTGGCCGCAGGGCATGAGGGTGACGCTGGCCTCGCCGTCGCAGCAGAGCACGCAGGGGTGCCTGCGGCCGCGCTCGGGGGGCGAGCTGGAGGCGGAGCCGCCGTTGGACGAGGAGCAGCTGTGGGTGCCGCTGGAGAAGGCGGGCATGCCCGGGGGGCAGCGCCGGGGCGGCGGGCGCTCGGGGCGCTCGGGGCAGGCGGGCGACAGGCGGGGCGAGGGGGGCCCCGCGGGCTCCGAGGGCGCCCAGACGGTCGGGGAGGGCGCGGGCAGGGGCTCGCGGGCGGGGGACTCCGGCGCCGGCTCCTCGGCGCCCGCGGCCGGCAGCGCCTCCCCGATCCAGAAGCCGCCGGCGCCGAAGGGGCTGGTGGGGCTGAAGTCGGCCGGGCGGCCGCCGCCCAGGCAGGAGTCGGTGGAGCCGCTGCCCAGGGAGCTGGAGCTGTCGTTGCGGTAGCTGGAGACCATCCTGGGGCGCGCGCCCGGCCAGGCGGGGCCGGCCTCGAAGCCGACGTCGGTGCCGTTGGCGCGGAAGTCGCCGTCGCGGCCGAGCGGCGGGAAGGCGCCGGTGCGCAGCGCGATGTGCGTCTCGATCTCCTCGCGCGCCCGGTCCACGTTCTCGGGCATGCCCGTCACCTCGAACACCGGCTCCTTGTCGCGGCCGGGCGTCACGATGTAGGTGTGCGTCTGCTGCTGGATGCGCTTGATGGTGGCGCCCCTGGGGCCCACCACCAGCCCCACCACGCGGTACGGCACCCGCACCTGCACCGTGGTCTGCCCCGGCAGCGCGGGCGCGCCCGGCCCCCGCCGCCCTGCCGCGCGACGCCCGCAGCAGCGAGAAGTGCTCGGCCGCCGACAGGATCTCGCGCTTGGCCGCCGCCACGTCCTCCCGGCGCCCCGTCACCACGAACACCGGCTCCTCGCCGCGCATCGGCGTCTTGATGTACGTGTTGGTCTTGGCCCGCAGCGCCTTGATCTTGCAGCCTGTGCGGGAACACGGCGGGTCGGCGGCGGCCCGGGACGGAGCTGCCCTCCTGCCCTGCCCAGGGGCCCCCTTGCGTTCCTCAATTCCCGCTTCCCCCTGAGCGGGTGTCCCCCGGCTGCCCGCACGGCGCTGCGGGAGCCTCGCGCACACACAGCTCTGCCGACACAGCAGGGACAGAGGGACACCTGGAGCCAGGTAACAGCAGGGACACGGGGACACCTGGAGCGCCCTGGCCTGCCCAGAGCTGTGATGAGCACTCCTGGCACGGCTGCCCTGCAGCAGCTCCCTGCCCTCTGCTCTCTGCCCCCAGCCCTGCGCACACCGAGCTGCGGCCCCAAGCTGGGCTCAACAGCGCCTGCTCCCCGGGGGCACTGACACTGCACAGAGACCAGAGGCTGCTCCGGGAAGGAGCAGGAGCAGGAGCAGGAACAGGAGCAGGGGCAGGAGCAGGAGCAGGAGCAGGAGCAGGAACAGGGGCAGGAACAGGAGCAGGGGCAGGAACAGGAGCAGGGGCAGGAACAGGAGCAGGAGCAGCAGCAGGAGCAGGAGCAGGAGCAGGAACAGGGGCAGGAACAGGAGCAGGAGCAGCAGCAGGAGCAGGAGCAGGAGCAGGAACAGGGGCAGGAACAGGAGCAGGAGCAGCAGCAGGAGCAGGAGCAGGAACAGGAACAGGAGCAGGAGCAGGGGCAGGAACAGGAGCAGGAACAGGAGCAGGAACAGGAGCAGGAGCAGCAGCAGGAGCAGGAACAGGAGCAGGAGCAGGAACAGGAGCAGGAGCAGGAGCAGGAGCAGGGGCAGGGGCAGGAGCAGGAGCAGGGGCAGGGGCAGGAGCAGGAGCAGGAGCAGGAGCAGGAACAGGAGCAGGAGCAGGAGCAGGAACAGGAGCAGGAGCAGCAGCAGGAGCAGGAGCAGGAGCAGGAGCAGGAACAGGAGCAGGAGCAGGAGCAGGAGCAGGAGCAGGAGCAGGAACAGGAGCAGGAGCAGGAGCAGGAGCAGGAGCAGGAGCAGGAGCAGGAGCAGGAGCAGGAACAGGAGCAGGGGCAGGAACAGGAGCAGGAACAGGAGCAGGAGCAGGAACAGGAGCAGGAACAGGAGCAGGGGCAGGAACAGGAGCAGGAACAGGAGCAGGGGCAGGAACAGGAGCAGGAGCAGCAGCAGGAGCAGGAGCAGGAACAGGAACAGGAGCAGGAGCAGGGGCAGGAACAGGAGCAGGAACAGGAGCAGGAACAGGAGCAGGGGCAGGAACAGGAGCAGGAACAGGAGCAGGAGCAGGAGCAGGAGCAGGAACAGGAGCAGGGGCAGGAGCAGGAGCAGGGGCAGGAGCAGCAGGAGCAGGGGCAGGAACAGGAGCAGGGGCAGGAGCAGCAGGAGCAGGGGCAGGAACAGGAGCAGCAGCAGCAGGAGCAGGAGCAGGAGCAGGAACAGCAGCAGGAGCAGGAGCAGGAACAGGAGCAGCAGCAGGGGCAGGAACAGGGGCAGGAACAGGAGCAGGAGCAGGAGAAGCAGCAGCAGGAGCAGGAGCAGCAGCAGGAGCAGGAGTAGGAGGAACAGGGGCAGGAGCAGCAGGAGCAGTTCCTGCAGGGCCCAGCTCTGCCATTCCCTGTTCCCAAGCTGCTCCCTTCCCTCCCTCCCTCCCTCCCTCCCGAGTTTGGGGCTGGGGAATGCTTTGCCTGTTAAATAAACACATTTTCCACTTTCCTCCAAGGAAATCTTTTCCCCAGCCACCTCAATCTGCTTTTTTAGAGGGGTTTTCCTCCGAAATCTGCCTGAAACCAGGACAAATGTTTTTTTGCCCTCTGGTAAATATTTTTCCTGCCCTAGACCCGACTTCTCTGCCTCAAAACTCAGCCTGTCTGCCCCTAAGGCTGGCCTCTCTACTCTTAAGCATAAAGGACAAGTTTGGGGGCAGACAGGCTGGGTATAGACAGGCTGGTACAGACAGTTTGGGGATTACTGAATTCGGAGCTCCTGTAGGTGGAAAAGGAGGGTCCTGCCCCGGCCATGAGGGGACAGCAGGGTCCCCAAAATGGCGGGAAGGGATGAAGGGGGTCAGGACCCTCAGGGGATGAAGATGAGGGCACAGAGAAGGAGGTGAGGATGAAGATCCCACCTCGGTTGTGAGGGGACAGGAGGGTCCCCAAAATGGCGGGAAGGGATGAAACAGGTCAGGACCCTCAGGAGGTGAAGATGAAGGACCCACACCGGGCTGTGAGGGGACAGCAGGGTCCCCAAAATGGCAGGAAGGGGTGAAATGGTTCAGGACCCTCAGGGGATGAAGATGAAGGTCCCACCCTGGGCTGTGAGGGGACAAGAGCGTCCCCAAAAACGGCAGGAAGGTCCCCATGGCAGGAGGAAGAGGAAGAGGAGGGTCCCTCACTGGGAGGGGGACAATGGAAGTTGTGAGGGGGACAGGAGGGTCCCCAAAATGGCGGGAAGGGATGAAGGGGGTCAGGACCCTCATGAGGTGGAGATGAAGGTCCCACCCTGGGCTGTGAGGGGACAGCAGGGTCCCCAAAATGGCGGGAAGGGATGAAGGGCATCAGGACCCTCAGGGGATGAAGATAGGGTCCCATCCTGGGCTGTGGAGGAGGGTCCCCAAAATGGCGGGAAGGGGTGAAACAGGTCAGGACCCTCATGAGGTGGAGATGAAGGTCCCACACCAGGCTGCGAGGGGACAGGAGGGTCCCCAAAGTGTGCAGCAGGAGGAAGAGGAGGCTCCCTCATGGGAGGGGACACAGGAAGTTGTGAGGGGGGTCCCCAAAATGGCGGGAAGAGTTGAAGCCGGATCCATCCCTCAATCCCCCTCAGCGCCGCCACTCTGCCGGCCCCTCACTCACCCTGGCGCCCCCACGATCTCGGCCACATGCTCGGAGCTGGGCACGGCCACGCACTCGGTGGTGTTGACGCTTCTCCTCAGCAGCGCCGCCTGCTCTCCCTCCCACCGCTCCGCCATCGCCGTAGGCCTGCGCCAGCATGGCCGCCATCATCCCCCGGGCCTCCCGCAACATCCAAACCGCGCGGCAACAACAGCAGCGCGGCTTCATCGTCCTCATCCTCCCTCAGCTCCGCCTCGCCGCCATCATCATCATCCTCCTCCTCTTCCTCCGTGGCTGCCTGGGCGAAGCCGAGGCCTTGCAGGCGCTGCTGGAGGAGCAGCAGCGCCGGCTCGGCGGTTTCGTTGGCATCGGCGGCGCCGCTCGGCATGGCGGCCACGGCTACGAGAGCGGAGCCGCCATGGCCGGGGCTGAGCGGCGGGGCCGGGGCTCAGCGCGGCGCGGCCATGGCGGCGGAAGCGGAGGGGGGGGAAGGAGAAACATGATTGGTTCAGGAGGGGGAGGGTGGGTGGGGTTTAGGCGTGATTGACAGGGAACGCCCCGCTGTTTGAGAGGTTTCATTGGTTGATTAAAGAGGAGCGGGCTGTCAATCACTCCTAAACCCCCGCCCTGCGTCTGGTTAGTTCTGATTGGCTGCGCTTACGAAGAGGCGGAGCCTCAAAATGATTGACAGGTGAGGCGTGAGGACGAAGGCTTTTTTTGGTATTTTAATCGCAACTTTTAGGGCCAAAATGCCTCAAAAAATGGCCCCAAAAAGAACAACAACAACAACAACAACAACAAAAACACCAAAAAAACCCTAAAAAAAGACAAAAAGGGGTCCAAAAACCGGCTCAAAAATGCCCCAAAATTGCCTCAAAAATGCCCAAAAATGTTCAAAATACTCCAAAAAATGCCCTAAAAATGCTCTAAATAAGCCCCAAAAATGGCGGCAAAAAATAGAAAAAAAACCCAAAAATGGGTCCAAAAAAGGGCTCAAAAATGCCCGAAAAAATGCCTCCAAAAATGCCCCAAAACTGCTCAAAAAAACTTCAAAAAATACCCTAAAGATACCCCAAAAAAGGCCCAAAAATGTCCCAAAAGTGCCCAAAAATGGCAGCAAAAAATTTAAAAAAAGACCCAAAAATTCTCCCAAAAACGTTCTAAAAAAAATCCCCTCCTAAAACGGGACCCGCCCACGGTGGATTTTCATTGGCTGAGCCAAACAGGGGGGCGGGGCTTCAGAATGATTGACAGCTAAAACCGTGAGGGAGAAGGATTTTTTTGGGCTTTTTAATCGCAATTTTTGGGACTTTAATCGCAAATTTTAGGATTTTAATCCCGATTTTTTTAAGAGTTTCAATCTTCATCTCCTTCCCGATCCTGATCGAGGTTGGAATGTCAAAAATTTGGGTTGGAATCCCCCCCCAAAAGGCCTAAAATTTGGGTTAAAATCCACCAAAAAGCAGATTTAGAAGCCAAGAATCCGGATTTGGATTAAGGAAAAAAAAAAAACCAAGATTGGAAATCCCTAAAAAATGAGGGTTAGACCCTTAAAATTGGGGTCATAAACTTAAAAATGGCCCCAAAAAGTCCCAAAATGCCTCAAAAAATCAGGTTTGGAATCCTGAGGGATAAACGCTTAAAATTGGGGTTCTGAGCTCCAAAATTTCCTCCAAAAATCCTGAAAATGCCCCAAAAATGCTCCCAAAAATGCCCCAAAAATTTTCCCCAAAAGATCCAAAAATGCCCTAAAAAGCCCCCAAAATGCCCTAAAAAACCCTCAAAAAAGGAACAAAAAAAGCCCCAAAATGCTCATAAAAGGGGCCCAAAATGGCCTCAAAATGCCCCAAAAATGTCCTAAAAAATCCTAAAAAAATCCCAATAAATGCCCTAAAAAAGAACCAAAAATGGCCCAAAAATGTCCCAAAAAGGGCCCAAAAAAGCAAAAGAAAATCCCAAAAAATGCCCCCAAAATGCCCCAAAAATTCCAAAAAAAAGACCCCAAAAAATCCTCCAAAATGCCCAAAAATTCGATTTTGTTTTCCATTAAAATTTCAATTTTTGGCGGGATTAAAATTCTGATTTTTGGGGCAATTCGAATTCCAATTTTCCAATTTTTTTGGTTTTAATCCCAAAAGATTTCGGGTTTTTCACCCCAAAGTTTTGGGATCCTCATTTCTTAATCCAATGAATTTTCCCCCCAATTTTTCCCCAATTTTCCCCCCAATTTTTCCCAAGTTTTCCTAAATTTTTACCCCAATTTTTTCCCATTTCCCCCCAATTTCCCCCAAAATTTTCCCCATTTTTTCCATTTTTCTGCATTTTCCCCCAATTTTTTCCAATTTCCCCCCAAATTTGCATCATATATTTATCCAATTTCTTCCTCAATTTTTCCATTTTCCCCAATTTTCCTCAATTTTTTCTCCAATTTCCCCCCAATTTTTTCCAATTTTTTTCCAAAAATTTTCCCAAATTTTCCCTAATTTTTTCCATTTTTCTCCAAATTTTGTCCAAATTTTGCCCAAAATTTTTCTTAATTTTTCCCATTTCCCCCTAATTTTTTTCCCAATTTTTTCCCAATTTTTCCCCAATTTTTTCCCAATTTTTCCCCAATATTTTTCCTTTTTTCCCCCAATTTTTTTTCAAATTTCCCCCCAATTTTTCCCCATTTTTCTCCATTTTTATTCCAAATTTTTCCCTATTTTTATCTCATTTTATTCCTAAATTTTTTCCAATTTTTCCCCCATTTTATCCCCATTTTATTCCCATTTTTATTCCCAATTTTCCTCTCATTTTATTCCCATTTATTCAAATTTTTTTCCCAGTTTTCCTCCAAATTTTCGCCATTTTATTCTCATTTATTCCCAATTTTCCCCCATTTTATTCCCATTTTCCCAATTTTTTTCTAATTTCTTCACCATTTTATGCCCATTTTATTCCCATTTTTTTCCCATTTTTATACCAAATTCTTCCCAATTTTCCCCTCATTTTATTCTCATTTTATTCCCTTTTTCACCCCATTTTATTCCCCAATTTTTCCCCCTTTTTTCCCATTTTTATTCCAAATTTTCCCCATTTTATTCCCATCTTATCCCCATTTTATTCTCATTTTATTCCCATTTTCCCCCAATTTTTCCCCCATTTTATTCCCATTTTTTCCCTCATTTTATTCCCATTTATTCAAATTTTTGCCCAAATTTTCCCCCCAATTTCCCCCCCAATTTTTCCTCAATATTTTTCCATTTTCCCCCCAATTTTTTCCTTTTTCCCCCCCAATTTTCCCCCAATTTTTCCTCATATTTTTCTCCAATTTTTCCTCCATTTTCCCCCCAATTTCCCCCCAATTTTTTCCCATTTTTCCCTTTTTTCTCCCAATTTTCCCCCAAATTTTATTCCAATTTTCCCCAAAATTTTTCCCATTTTTTCCCAATTTTCCCCCAAATTTTCTCCAATTTTTTCCTAATTTTCCCCATTTTTTCCTCAATATTTTTCCATTTTTCTCCCAA